>WOGN01004222.1:0-14344 GCA_015342105.1 Leptinotarsa texana
ATATCAGCAAAACAGCATTAGTCAAATTCTCATTGCAGAACACCACACAAACTCTTAAAATATATGAAGATAGCCAACCAGAGGTGACATCCAAACCAGAAACAAAAATGTTAGGGCTAACTCCAGATCATAAGCTCAATTGGGGTCATTATATAGATTCACTATGTGATAAACTACGAAAGAACTGTTATGCACTGAGACTTAAGTCGAATCATTGTGGAAGAGAGGTTCTCATAAATCTGTATTATGCAATTATTGGCTGTCACTTGAACTCGTGGCTGTTTTTACACTGAATAATAAAAAAAGTCATATTGATGGTAAGTCAGCGAGACACCATGTAATTTTTCAAACAAAAAGTGAGTCAAATATTTCCTTCCGCAACTAACTTGTCAAAATTATAAAATCATTCGTTTTACAAATTTCAAAAAGTGTCTCGTCAGCTTGATATACATTTATTGTACTAGTTTGTTTGAAATGTTTTGTCCGTTTCAATGTTTTTTTATCTCCATATCTCAATAAATATTTGTTGTACTGTGTCGTGCGTGGTATATATTATTCGATAGAGAATTTTGTTCTCTATACCTTCATGCTGTTAATTTTTTTTCCATATTCTAATATTTTATTGACCCAAAGCACTGCCGAATCAGTTCGAAAAACTTCGAAGGGAAAATGAAGCAGTGAATTTATTAAACGTGGAGTGCCTCAGGGATCTATACTTGTCCCCTTATTATTTTGCGTATACACTTGTGATCTGATTTCTGTTTTAAGACATTATAATTCACAAATATGTATGAGATGACACACAACTATATCTATAATTTAACACTAATGACGTTGCTACTGCCAATCGAAAATTTAATGAACATCTAGCTCGTCTTACTTCAGCATCTGAAGCTCATAACCTCAAAATCAATTCAAACAAAAGTAATCTGCTTGTTTTTGGTACTAATCTTAGCTTGTTGAAAATATATGTTAATATTGTTAGTGGTGATATAGTAATTTGCCTCATTAGTAGTTTTTTAAGTTTCATAGATTGAATAATTATTGTATTTATATGTAATAAGGAACTACAAATTATTATTATTAAAAATCAACCAGGCATTTGGCAATTACAGGATTTGAGGACCCTGGTGGAGAATAAACTTCCAAATGAATTCAATTTCCAGCGATTCAAATTGAACGTGAATCTCTACTTTGACACCTTTTTTATAGCGCCTTAAGGAGTTTCCTATAGTGCTTCTGTTTTGTCCTTGTCCTTTGTCCTTCGACTACGTCGAATCCTGAGCACACAATTTTCATACTGACGGAATTAATCGTCTTGTGTTACATTCAAATGGTGCTTATTTCGATTGATCTGAATCAGTATTCTCTTAGATATTACAGTTTAAAGTCGACTTAAAAAAGGGACTAAACTTTTCAAACAATCTCATATTTGTGTTTTGTGTATTTTAGCTATTGTTAATATACTTGAACTTGTGATATTCAACAATTATGTATAACGGGGATTATCATACTTCCAAAAATAAAGCGTTATATTTTTTTTTAATCTGTTGTTTTTGCTCCAGGTGACTTGTATCAAAGGCAACCACTGCTACCAAACACTAGCAGAGATAACAAGTGGGGCCACAGCGCAAACGATCCATTGGAAATAGAGTGCTACGACGATGACGAAGAAATCATACAGAAGAGTACGGAAAGAAACGGTCACATTGCGATCGACCTGCCCTCTCCAGCCAGAGAGGAACCCCGTTTTCCACAGGAGAAGTGTAAAACGCTTCTGGGTAAGTTGACAGCATTACCAAAATATATGTGAACTGTTCCATTTTGATATTAGCAGAACTTTCAATGATGGAAATAATCTCTTCTTCTTCTTTTTTATATTCGGCTTATTAGTTTCCATTTTGGGGGGACCATAAAGTGGGCAACCTAGAGGTCGCTCACTAACATGTCATCATTGAAGAAAACACTCAAAAATCCGTCGTTTTATCTATCTATTGTTTCGTAATATTAGCTGGTAGGTCTTGGTCTACAACCCATCAATCTAGAATTATTTACATCAGTAATATTTTCACTACAGAGATTTTTGAGAAAATTATTCTTAGAATGAACATAATATTCCGTAGAAATTTCAATACATGTCACCTTGACAATTTTTTGTTTTCCAAGGGTTTGACGCTGCCATCTTGTGGCAATGGTCCCCTCAAATCATTCTACAGTATCATCCCCAAAGTATGCACCATATGGGAAAAATTCACAACAATTGACCGTGGTTAACACCATAGTTATATATTTTTTTCCATATTCTTCTTTTTAATAGCTATACTTCTTTCTGGTTGATTATACCATTGAAAAATGTTAAACTGAATTATTCCACTTTGTGTTGGAGTACAGAAAAACGTTTCAAATTGAAATAAATGTATTTTCTAAAACTATATTATTCATCGATTTTCACTTGCTGTCGTCCAATCCGTGATAGGAATCACACGTTAAAAAGGTAAGACCTCGTTAATCCTTAGCTAGCACAAGTCTCGACTCCTGAGGTTTGTCGTTTGTAGGGGTGCGACAGCTGGTTAACGGAAAAACAGCTTTTAAAAAGAAACAGGCAGACCTCCAGAAATTTTGAATCTCAGTCAAATATTTCCTTTCAGGGTGGGAGAAAAGGAAGGGGAACCCCCTTTCTTGAGATTTCTTAAGAAGTATCAATTGATATTTTATAGATATGTGACAGAGAAATAAAAAGACTTCTGAGTTCATTAATTCAAGTTGATAGTTTTTAAACTCAGTTCGAAATTATGGAAATTTATTTCATAAGTTTTTTTCAGATTTTGACCAAAATATTGAATATTAGGTTGAATTAGGTTGGATATCACGGATACAGGATTAGGAAATTCCTCATGAAATAAGCGAGCAATCATCTGTAAAACTGTTATTTTATGCATTTCCGTTAATCTAACCATTTGTCAGACTTGAAGTTAACGAACTTCAAACTCAAAATACTGACAACTAATTTTGCAACATACAAAACAAGTTGACCAGGCTTTTCAAACTAAATGTTCCACGGAAATTAATTACAGTTTTTTGAAGGATACCATCTATAAAGAACATTGCGATGGTTTTTGCTTACTTTCTTATTATCAATACCTCAACATGAAATAAGTTTTCAGTATATTGCAATAAGTTTTGAGTGTATTTTATCGAATTTCGGTAACTACCTGATTTTAATTTATTTTATCTTAATTGTTACAATAAACCATTTTTGAATAGAGAACCTTTCAAAAGATGTATCACAAGCCTATACTTACAATTTGAAAAAATCAGGTATTGTATAGGTCATTCGACGGAGGTTGAAGGTAGGGGTAGCATTTTTCCGTTGAAGTATATCATTTTATAATTCAAATTTGACTTGTTTCGAGATTTTATTAAAATATGTACCGTAACCGAAATAAAGAATGTATTCCATTTGGCTTTTACACACTGTATGTAATTATTCTCATATGGCATCTTCAATGGACGGGTTTTATATTTCAAATTCACATCTACATGCACTACATTTTCTATTTCGTTTTGTTTCATTCTCCATTTCGAATTTTGTCACGAGATTTTGTTGGATAAGGCAGTTTTCCTTGAAAAAATAATAGAAAGTTTTCATTAACAGTTATTCAATGAACATGAATTTGGTTCAACGTCAATTGAAGTAACTTTTCATAAATATGAAATAACTTCATACAATAATATTTTCCACGCCAATGTTCTAATGAATAATAATAGTTCATTAAACTTGCTGACGCTGAAAAATTCGCAACAGGAAAATGGATAAATGCAGTGTAAGATGCGACAAATTGGTGAAATTCGCTTTAGCGTGCATTGAGACATCGAATTACCTTCATTAGCTATACGTCCATTCAAATTATTGAAAGCAGGTTACGCTTTCATAGAGTAAGCAAAGTAGCTAACCCTTGATCAAGACTGAAGACGTGGTTATAATTTTTACTTCCATAAAGTTAGCAAGGCAAATTACAGTAAAATTATTGAAATATACTTTTTTAATTGTCGAATAATTATCAGGAATATGTCGTGAAAGAAAAATAGTTGTCGCGCATCTCCTTTTTTTAAAAGGGGTAGCCCTCCTAACTTGATATAAAGTTAGCACAGCACCTGTAGTGAAATTTTTAATATAACTGAAATATTAAAACTTTAATCACTATTATTTGTCGAATAATTGTCGTAACACAATACATATCAAAAAATTTCCTGAAACGTATTTTTTTGGAAAATATAGCATTTTTCGTGTCATACTATATGGATATTTTGTAACCATATGACAACACCGCAACAGGCGTATTTGATTTCTTCATATATTTTTTAAAAGGATCGTACGAAAGCGTTGAAGGGCCTCACAAAATTTTTTTTTCGATTTGTATGATTCTGACTTGTCGACTTGTCGAAAAAGCAGAATTGATATATCGTATGTAGGTATATTAAAGAAGAATTGTGAATTTCTCCCAGCAGGCAAAGTGATCTGTTTTTGTGTTAATTATTTTTTTACGAAAGACAACTTATTGATGAATTGTCGTATGTCTTTCGACAATTGTTTATTTATGAATAAAAAATAATTGTCGCTCTTCAACATTTTTTTTAATAGGTGGCTCTGCTAACTTGGTATGAAGTTAGCACGATCATCCCAGTACAGGTCTGAATAATTCTCAAATGTCGAAATTTTTGTTATAAAATATTTGTCGAGTAACTGTCGTATCCCTTTCGACAATTGTTTATTTATGAATAAAAAACAATTGTCGCTCTTCAACTTTTTTTTAAATACATGGCTCTGCTAACTTGAGATGTAGTTACCACATCCTCCCCAATAGAAAACCCTAAAAGTTCAGTCTATAGTTATTGGTTGTTCAAAACGATATAAAAATTATTTTCAAGAATTTTTTATAGCAACTGTTTTCGAAAGTACGTAAATAAAAAGCCCTTATCTCTTTGGACAATTTTTTGTATGGTCTGTGGAATTTAATAATCTTAGACCCTTGTTAGGTACATTATTTTGCACACCAAATACATAAAAACTCACACTCATCTTTTGAATTAAAAGAATGAATTAACGTATTGTATCAAAACAATCCTTGTTGGGTACCTACATTTGTTTTAGTTACCTCACCATTTGTTATTGTAGATGTACATGTAATATGTAATTTATCGTTTTTTGATAAGGAGTTATGTGGAAATATAATGTGCAGAAAAGACAATTGTTTTTCATTCATAAACAATTGTCGAAAGAGATACGATAAATGATTGATAAGTTGTCTTTTGTAAAAAAATAATTAACAGAAAAACAGGATCACTTTGCCCACTGCGAGAAATTCATATTTTGTCTTTAATATACTTGACTTTTTCAACGGAAATATATGACATAACAATTCTGAAAATTCGACAATTCATCAATACTTTGCTTTTTGAATATTCCTAGAAAAAAACTAATAAACGAGTAAGATATTTTGATTGCGGCGTTGCCATCTAGCGCAAACTATTCTTAAAATATAACGTACAGAACAATACATTTTTTATCGTTTTCTCGCATGAAGTGCCGCCTTACGACAATTACTCGACAAATATTAATTGCAAAAATTGTGATATTTGAGTATTATTAAGACCTGTACAGAGGTGACCCTGCTAACTTTATATCAAGTTAGCAGAGTCACCTATTTGAAAAAGTTGAAGAGCGACAATTGTTTTTCCTTCATAAACAATTGTCGAAAGAGATATGACAATTGATCAATACGTTGTGTTTTGTAAAAAAATAATTAACACAAAAACAGATCACTTTGCCTGCTGGGAGAAATTCATAATTCTTCTTTAATATACCTACATACAATATATCAATTCTGCTTTTTCGACAATTGAACAATACTTTTGTTTTTGATTGATTTTTTAAAGATTGTCGAAAGAGATACAATTGGTCAATAGGTTGCTAATTGTAAAAAATATTCGACATGATTATAGGATTACAAAAACTGATGAAACAAAAAAATGTATCGATAATTTCCGAGTAGAAACATTAGAAAATTATTTTAGCACTTTTCACTGGCGATCCTTTTGAAAAATATATGAAGAAATCAAATACGCCTGTTGCAGTGTTGCCATATGGTTTAAAATATCCATATAAGAAAAATGCTATACTTTCCAAAAAAATACGTTTTAGGAAATTTTTTGATATGGATTGGGTTACGACAGTTATTCGACAAATACTAGTAATGAAAGTTTTAATATTTCAGTTATATTAAAAATTTTACTACAGGTGCTGTGTTAACTTTATATCAAGTTAGCAGGGCTACCCCTTATAAAAAAAAGGAGATGCGCCACAATTATTTGACAATTAAAAAATCAAATTTCAATAATTTTACTGCAAGTTGCCTTGCTACCTTTATGGAAATATATTATTTCAATTTTGGGATCAATATTTGATATACTTTTTAATAACGGAAAAATACCCATATCTTACTTATCGTTTTTTTTTCAAAACCAATCCAACAAATGAAATTTTGTTATGTAACTTTCAGTCCTCACATAACATCCGTTGCCTGAATTCGGGAAAAAAAGAAAATGCTTTTATAAACTCAGATTTCTGAGAAATATACTGTGGACTGTTCAAATTTTGTGGGCTACGTACATTTAGTTGTTTCGACGATTGGAAAAACGCTGGCACAAGTGCATTATATTTGAGTGGGACTACTTTGAAGAGGGCAGACTAGATATTGATAAATAAACAAATATTTTATGAGATAATGAAAATTCACCTTATTTTTTAAGCAGACTTCGACGTGAAAACAATTATGTGTTTTATGCAATATTGTGATCTGGCGAATCATAGCGATACAACTTATTGAAAACTAGAATTTTGTGATTTGAATGAATATAAAAATTGGTTTTTTCTAAATATCCCCTTTTCACTCAAAATTTGTGGTCCAACATGTTAGCTATTGTAGACATAAATGTGGTAGAAGTTGCAGTTAAAAATCAATTTACGACCGCTTTCATTCAACCTATACAAAAATTTGGATTTCGTGGATCGAACTATCGATTTTGTAATTTCTTCAATGAAGTATATTTACAAAAATTCATGTATCAGTAAATGAATGATTGCGATCTTCCCGTTTGTGTCTGTAAGTTATTTCTTTTTTATATAAAGATGGATAAGTAAAAAGCCGAAACCTTTCTTTCCCAAACATTAACCTAGTATTAGTCTCCAGATTATACTAAAGGAAAAACTTCAAAAACTACACCTCACGATTTGATCTCCTCAAACATTTTTTTTAAATATCACGTTTCGCTAACAAAATAACTTTTTCATGGTGCATAACGTACTAAAAGTTAATTTTTTTTCTTTAATATTTATATACAATAGAGCATATTATATCAATTCTAAATCATAATTCGTCGATTTTGAAGAAAACGAATTCAATAATGGTGATCTATTCAAACGCAGTTGGTCATTCAGTAAAATATTTGAATTTTTAAGTTCGTTATTTCCATTGCTTTCGAATGATTTAGCTTCAAACCTTCATTTTATGAGTGTAATTTTGAAATCTCCGTTAAAGATATGACTCTATTCTAAAAGATGATTTCAATATGTTGAACTTGTTTTCTCATCAGCTCATATGATGTTCCAGAATGCGATTCCTGAATGTTCTGCCGTTTGACCAATAGTACAAGTTCCATACTTTCTCGAATTTGGATGTTTTGTCTTCATTAATTTTAACCAACCTTTCCAATGTATTACCTGTTCTCTATTCAATTTTAATATCTTGTTCATTCTGTTGTTTATCCAAAATAGGTTAAAGCTCTATAATTTTGATTTTGATTATCTACCTTATCAATAGGAAAAATGTTCCTAAATACTCTGAAAGTATTTTGTCTAGGCCCAATTTTATTCTTGGTACACAATATTAACGATATAGCAAAACTTGATATATCTGGAGTATTTACCTTGTTTGCGAATGACACTACGGTACTTTGGCGTAATAAAGATCCTGATACTTTGACTGGGTCTGTCCACTCAAATTTAGAAATAATTAAAAAATGGTGTGAATTGAATATGCTATCGCTAAATGTTTCTAAAACAAATCTGATAACTTTCAAGTGGGACTTAGAACAAGTAATACTTGGGGAATACGATTGAAAGTAAATCTCTAACTAAATTTCTTGGTATATTCATTGACAGTAATTTAAAATTTGATAGGCAAATTACTGCTTCAAAAAAGAAAGTATCTTCTGGTTGCTTTGCCATAAATGTCATATCTCGTAAACTCGGATTTTCAGCAGCAATAAATGCATACCATTCAATTATGGAGAGTCATCTACGATATGGAATTCCTTTCTAGGGCTCAGTCAGCCAGATTTTGATGCAGAGTATATTCGTTATCCAGAAAAGAGCTTTGAGGATAATATTCAAATTGAAGATGCGTGACTAGTGTAGGCCACTTTTCTGCAGAAATAAAATATTGACAGTATTTGAAATATTCATTCCAGAGACCGGCTGCTTACTTCACAAACATAAAGAGAAGTTTGTCATACATCATCTTTGACCAGGCAGTGTCAAATCTATAGAAGTAGACAAATATATAATCGTCTACCAAACCACATTACATCATTTGAAGAACTTGAAAAATTTTGAAAATGAGGAAAGAACCTTGTTTTGGGAAAGTGCTTCTACAGTTTGGAAGAGTATTTTGCATACCAATTTCTAGTCTTTCGGTATACCACGTTGTATATTACGATTTATGTCAAGTAATTCTAAAATTGTGTTGTTTTATTGATAACATATTTATACATTTTTTCTTATCTTTGATATTTTTTTATTGTTTTTTTTTGTCTATTATTTTTAATCTTCACTGTATTTTTGTAAATACTATATAATCTAAAAAACATTTTATATACTTCTATCATTTAATGTATTTATAAACATGGCAACCTCTGTCGACAACTTGTATTACATTTTAGACAATAAAGATCTATCTATTAACTATAAAATTACTATGGATCTTCATCAAGTAACTGCCGAATCAATCATTAAGTTTGAATCCTCAGAGCATAATTGGAAATATAAATTTCATATAAAAATTATCTGCTAACTGAAATTTTTCATTTCATTTTAAAAGATAGGAAAGATACAAAAAATATGGGAATCTTCAAAGTATTGTCCAACTTCTAAAATGAATTCAAACATTTTTCATTCACGAATCGATCGAAGATTTCAATGCACGTAAAAGAGAATAAATCATTAAAAAAGTCAACTTACCTTCAGATATAAGTCTTTGAATAATATTAACCATGTCTTTTGCTTCTTTTTTATAAAACTCGTTTTCCGGTTCAGGTAATAATTGTAAATCTGAATAGATATTAAGGAATAATAATAACTGTTATTCAACTCACCAATTACATCGACTTCTGTACTGATCGGATTTTCAATGGTTTCCGAAAGCATGCATTACTTTTCAAGATGAATCATACACTCATTCATTTACAGATTTTTTTTCAATAGACAAGAAACTAAATTCCATCCAGCTGAGAGGAAGAGAAAAAACCGCACCTCTTGTGACCCAAAGCGCACAGTAAACTAATTCCTATTGAAATACGACGAACTCTGTTAACGAAAACGAAACTGTAACTGAATGTATTTATGCTTATTTGTCAGAAAATATCCACTAGAATACCGCAGAATTTGCATTCCCGAATTTCTTTTACAACTCAAGAAAGAAACGAAGTTTAGTTTTTTTATAGAACGTGTGGTTACCAAAAAACTATCAAAATAATAATAAAAGGTAATTCATTAATAGGACACTACGAATAGAATTTACTTTAGAAATATCCTAGTGAAAAATAATGTAAGTAATCGAATAGTGATTGGAGGGTTAGGGGAATGTGTTTTTTAAATATATTTCATATTTAGAAATTAATTTAATTTTTTTTTATGTGACTCTTCTTCATTGGTTAATTAAATTTATAAATCCCCAAAAGAGGGAGAAAAAAATCAACAAATATCTATGAAAGCAATATGGAGGCAATATGGAGAATTCAAAGATAAGATACCAACTGGAATATTAAAAATTAAACAACTACTTTTGTTAGGTGCAGTTTTGATACATTTAGTTTAGGTTAGGTCCAAAGTAAGTGGACCTATTCGACCCTCCACCGCAACACACAAAGGTTTATTGTGACTCACACCTATTCACAGTCGACCAACTAAACTCAGCTTCTTAACGAAGCGGATTATTTTATATAGTGAGTGGTCTTTCAGGTCAGATGATAAGAGTACGACTCTGCCGAACTCTAAAAACCTGATTCAGTCTCCAGCGGGGCAGACACAAAGTATGTGCTCTGCTGTTTCATTATTTTCCAAACAAAGGCAACACACACTGTCATCCGACAGTCCGAATCTCTGCATATGAAGATTCAAATGACAGTGATATGTAAGAAGGCCTGTTAGACATCGTAGTTCATCCCTACTGTAGTCAACAACTGTTTGGTATCAAGCTTGAAGGGTGAAGGCCTTGAAGTGTGCCAACCCTGGAAGATTCTGTCAGAAGTCCATCTTCTTCTTGCCATCCAGGTGTTCAATCTTTGTTTGGCAAAATTTAAAGCGATGCCAATGACAGGTTCTGGTCCGATGAAGCTGCTTATAGCAACCTTCTTTACAAGGAAGTCAGCAGCCTCATTACCTTCCAGGCCAGTATGGCCAGGAATCCAGACCAGAGACAATCTGTTAATTCTTTCTATCGAGGAGAGTCGTTTTTGGCAGTTTGCTACCAATTTAGACGTTGCTAGGTAGAAACCAAGAGCTTTCAATGCCGCTTGACTGTCCGAGAATATTTTTGTTGACTAGTGTATAAGGTTGGATTCTTTCAATCTTTCCGCACACAATTCAATAGCGTAAATTTCCGCTTGAAATACGGTCGCATAGGTTCCTAGGCAGGTAGATATCTCTGTTTTGGGTATGCGACTGAAAACACTTGCATCAGAACCGGAAGCTGTTTTTGATCCATCTTCTCTTAATATTTCCTTCTCCCTATATGTAGGTAAAAGTAATCATTTTCCACCTTATTGTTATTGGCCTACATACGCAGTACTACATTTTCTGAGCATATTGGAGTGACGGCAAACCTTGTAGCATTACATCACCTAAATTCAATTTAGAAATATCAACAGGTGTATCATATAAGCTTTACTGGACAATTCATATAAAGGCCCAAGGTATGATTCAGTTAGAATAAAGCACATTCCAGGAAGTTTAAAAATTGATTAATTTGTCTGGTTGAACCATCAAAATCCACCAGTACGTCATCAACGTATCTGAACAAAAACACAATATGTTTCTGAGAAACGGGGTTATTAAGGATGATGATATTTTATCACTTGTTTAGCTTTAAGAAACAAAAACAGAAAATTACACAGAAAGGTGTAAAATTCAAGATAGATGTAAATTTCGGTACAGACGAGATGAAAAAGTAAAATGAATCAGAATATCAATCTGGTCTAGTGCGCCGAAGGGAAGCAAAGACCATAAAAAGAGAAGAAGAATATAAATACATAGTACTCACTAATATCTAGCATATAGGCACATCATATAATTGTTCAAATGTATATTAGATGCCCTTTAAATAGAAAAAGTATATTATAGTCTATTAAAGTCTATAACAAAATACAAATATCGAAACTCAGAGTCAAATTTATATCAAATGTGATAATATTGTCATCGCTCAAATAAAATGTTCATGGTTTTCCATTAGAAGAATTATTTTATTTCTTTCGTTGTGTGATATTTCTTTTTCAGTTCGTTTTTGAACTTACATCTATTTCTAATTGCCTGTATTATTGTCGGTATCGTGTTGTATACTTTAATAGAAACATACGAGTATGCTCTTTTTAATATCAATTCTGGAATCTTTGGGAAGATTTATTTTTTATTATGTGCGTTATAATCGTGTCTAGGAATATCTGCCTATTTTTTATTAAAATGACATTTAATATTCTCACAGAAATTAACAGCTGTCTCATATCCATTACCTTACAGTCTTTGTACTGAGTAGCCTAAATTGGACATTTTTAAAGGGAAACTCCTGTTTTCAAACTAGATAGATGAAAACTGATTGAGGGTCAACTTTTGTGTCAAACTCAATGGTAAAAACCGCATATCGATATCTATCGTCGTTTCTGAGTTACAGTATGTTTTTCTAAACTGTGCATTTTCGAATAGTTGCTGTAACTTTTTCCTTTTTTCTGTGAAAACAATTCCAGGGGACTTTTTAACGTAGAATTCAATGGTGCAAAAAACTTATGTTTTCAAGTAAGATATTAATAGTTATTGATGGAAAACAATTTTAATGGGACACCCTGTATATTCATGCATATTTCAATAGAGCTCAAAATCACCTTTCCAAAAATGTATCACACTTGATGTTTTGCTAGGGTCATCTTTAAAATACAGAGCTTCTAGGTTTTTCAATGTAGGTTCAATTCAATACACTTTGAACTTAACTGTTTGAGAATTATTTCATTTGGAGAACTGTGTATCGCTACTTTCACACAGGTACCGCTCTCAGAGCGCCTTAAGTATTTTCCTGTAGTGCTTGTGTTTTGTCCTCAAAAGAAACGTTTATATTTCAGAAATCACACCTAAGAGAAAAGGTGGGGCAGTCATATAAACAAAAAGAGAATATTCTGAATAATCTTTTGTTGTGTATACACATTTTTGATGGTATAATATTGTAATGTCAAACGTAAAGCGCAAAAATCTAGATGATGACTAGATAACACTCTTCTAGCATGAAATGATGAAAACCTTACCTAGCAAATTGAAACAATCAATGAGGGTTTTGGAAATATTTCAATTTTTTTATTTTTATTATATCTTGCAATAAACATTGTGCTAGGAATCGTACGGTAAAAACCAAGACATAGTTAATTCTTGGGTCCCGCAAATTATCTGGAATCGTTTGTAGAGAAACGACAGCTGATAATGGGAAAACCTATTACTCAACGGCACTCCATATTTTCACATAACAAAATTAGAAACAAAAAAATTGGTTCAGCCTGGAATTCATTTATCCTTCTCAACATCAATTATAGTGTAGAGACCAATAATTAGTCTGCCCCATTTGGAATAATGAGTCTACTTTCCTTTTTGGAATTCAGTAACAGTTACTTCTACAAAACTTATAAAAATCGCGATAAGCTAAGGAATTTTAGAATGCTAAAAGTATATACTTCCTATGAATGTAATGATTTTTGTACTTATCTGGTATTATTCTTTTGAGGGTTTTTTCGTGCATTGCAGTAACTAACCAAACTCGTAGAAATAATCTTGTATTCGATTGATGACCTATTTATATTGAACATAATAACTTTTGTGTGATTTCTACCAAGTGTTGATAATGGTTTGATAAATTGAAACCGGTCGTAACGAATAAAAACTTAGTAGAAATCATATAATAGTAATTTTTTTCATCCCATATTTTTTAATTTTCTTGTAAGTTGAACTAACTGTAGGAATATTCATCGATTCATAAACGTCTACTTCAATGTAGTAATATTAAACAGTGACTTTCTTTGATTTGAATCAAACTTCATGAAAAAGATTTTGAGAAAAAAGATATTTACTTTTATGTGTATTCAGAATTTTTTTCAAGTTGCGGTTTCATAAACAGTTATGTAAAATTACACAATGAATAGGTTTAATGATTTTATGATTAGTACATTTCTTCTGGATATTAGAAAACTTATTTAATGAAATTGTTAATAATTAATATGATTGGATCATACTATACAGTAAATTCCCAGAAAGTGCAGGATTTATTATTATCAGTGCATTCAGCATATGTCTATTATTGAACCAAAGATTTACAGCATCACAATGCTCCCTTTCAGAGGTAACATTTCTTTCAAATGTGTTATTTATTATTTGATTTCTTTACACTGATTTCAAATTAAGAAGTATATGTAACATCTGGAAAATTATTGTCTATGAAATCAAGAAAACATTTTTAAACAGTAAGTTTGAAATGTAACTCATTTTTGAATCCCGCCTTATATTGTCCTACGAAAAATGGAGCACTAGCAATATGACATGACTCTTATACAATCACTGCAAAAAACAAAACTTTCGTGTCTAAAATATCAAATTCATTGTAAAAAACTTCCCCCAAATTGTTTCAGCCAGCTTCAACATGTCATTTTGCAGTGTTGATGAATGAACCGTGTTAGGAATCACACGTTAAAAGGTAAGACCTCGTTAGTCCTTAGCTCGCACAAGTTTCTCAACTTCTGAGAGTTGTCGTTCGTATGGGGG
>WOGN01004223.1:0-13991 GCA_015342105.1 Leptinotarsa texana
GCCTGAAAGCACGGTGTAGATGATTTCTCTTTCAGTCGATTGATGGTGATTGGATTCGTGGTTCAGATACTGTCCCGTGTGAGTGGATTTTCGGTATACAGATATTTCCCACTTAGTGTTGGTTCTCTTCACCAAAACATCTGTGAATGGCAATTCGTCTTATGCTGCATGCTCATGCAGATGAATTTGGAACCTCTGGCGTAGAATACCTCCAGAACTCCTTCAGAATACCTCCAGAACAAACATTTTTCCCAATCACCATAAATGCAATACTTTTCTTGAAGCGCGTTGTTGGCGTGGTCAGGCATTTTTGGTGTTTAGGAAACGTGCTTGTTTTGGAGATACCTATTTCAGTAAAATATATGGACCACTGTATACTAGTTACGCAAAAGGAACAGAGAAAATGATTTTTTTTTCTTGGTCGCTTCCCATTATAGTTTGAAGTAAAATAAATTTCATATCATGAGAGACAATATGATATGGCAAACGTTCAGGATTCCACTTCGTGACTGACGATTAGTCAACAAGTGAAATAACAACCTTTATGAATATTTAATCGAGAAACTCCAATTATAGGGGTGTGCACATATGCCAACCTTGCACTGTTGCAAATGTGTTACTATTATACCATAATAATACATAATTCACAATTCATCAGCACACTATTTGTTGCTCCAGAAAATACACTGAAATTATATGGTACGAGTATTGAAATGAAATTTATGTAGATTGCATATCGTATTTTTATAGCGTAACAGTGACATACATAAAAGGAAACAATCCAACACCATCAATCTTGCACATTCATGACATATTCATGAATTGTTTGTTCATTATATAAGATGCTTGTATAATGTTGCCTTACTGACTCAGTATTATTTTATTACCTTTTTCTGTTCAAAATGTAAATATTTGTGGGTAAATATTTTAGCTGGTATAATCATTCCAATTTACCATTTGAATGAACTGATGAAAAAATGTATGTTGCGCTTATTGTAAAAATTAATATACCTATAACAATAATAATGATTATTTTCCATAAGGTATGATCTTGTCTATGGAAATAATCAGGTTGAGTTTGCAAAAAATATAAGAGCCTAATTAAGGAACAAAAAATGAAGAAAATTAGAAGGTTGGCTCTAATGGGTTCGAAACCTTTTGGTCCCAGTTTTTTTAATTTATTCCATCTAGATACATGGCTGATAGGGATACAAAAAGCTATGATGCTCCTCAGGTGGACAAGGAGTTAATAAACTATTGGGAAATTCTTCTTCTCCAACATTACACAAAAAACTGTGTGAAACTTCTGCAAAAGGAAATGAAGAAAAGTAACTTTTTCTATTCAAGTATTCGTTATGAAAATGAGATAAATATATTCACAGACAACGTAAGTAACAAAAGAATATTGATACAAAAAAATTTAAAATGGAAAAATTATCAATCTGTACTTTGAAGTTTCGGATGAGACCATTCATCTTCAATACTTTCAAGATAAAATACTGATTTCTTGCTTGAAAGTAAACCTTATGTTACCACAAGAGGTGACATAAAGTTTATGGAAATCCTTGTACATATTTTCCATCTGGAGAAATGAATTATGAACTGGAATACTAAAATAACTTCTCTATGAAAAACTTTCAGTAAGCTGGAAGCTAATTTAAATAACTTTCAAACTATTACAAACTGTCAAGATTCTATATATTAACTGTAGCTGTGAACGATTGGTTTCCCAACATTTAATTTGGCTAATGTAAATTTGTTCTCACACATTCTGTAGTTTGTATTCAGAGTCCGTCTCAAATGTCTCGCATCTGACGCACTCACGGTTTTTGATCGACAGTGTTTTCAAATATTATATATCAGATGATAATGAATTCTTCGTACACAGCCAATGTTCAATTGTTTGTTAGGTAAGAAATTTTAAATTCTGAAATAGGAAAAATTCCCGTGCGCTAATATAACATTCTCTCGAAACAAAATACGAAAGTTTTGAATTCAGAAAGACATATATCCAATAGATCATTTTGAGATCAAAATGTTTTCCCATATTAATGTAACTCTCGTCATTACAGTTGACGTTGGACATGAGATTATCAATGTCAATTCAAATAGATAATTTTTCTATAGAGTTATTAATTTCGAAGAGTTTCAAACTTTTTTTGTTTGTGTTGAAGGTGAGTGACAATGTTTCATGTTGAATTTCATTAGTTTGGACTTCCATTGTCTGATATTATGTAAAATGATTTGAAATCCCTGAAATAACTAAAAAGAAGAATCAAAAAATTAAAGAAGAATAATGAAAATTAATAGCTGGGAAACAATTATACTAAGCAATAACCTGAAGTGAAATATAGTAAAGTAAAATTCCTGTGCGCTAATGTAACATTCTGTCGAAACAAGATACGAAAGTTTTGAATTCAGAAAGACATATATCCAATAGATCATTTTGAGATCGAAATGTTTTCCCATATTAATGTAACTCCTGTCATTACAGTTGACTTTGGACATGACATTATCAATGTCAATTCAAATAGGAATTTTTCTATAGAGTTATTAATTTCGAAGAGTTTCAACTTATTTTTGTTTGTGTTGAAGGTGATTGACAATGTTTCATGATGAATTTCATTAGTTCAGACTTCCATTGTCTGATATTATATAAAATGATTTGAAATCCCTGAAATAACTAAAAAGAAGAATTTAAAAATTAAAGAAGAATAATAAAAATTAATAGCTGGGAAACAATTATATCAAGCAATAACCTGAAGTGAAATAAAGTGAAGTAAAATACAAGTATAAATGAAACTAATTGAAAAAAATATAAATAAAACGAGAATTGAAAGTTCAGAGTTTCCAAGTTAAGTTAATTCACGACGTTTCGATTGTTAGTATCCACAATCGTCTTCGGATGATGACTGGACGATTTCTATGTGAATTGAGTATTTATAGGTCATTTGAGTACTTTCACTTTCCTTTTTCCGCTTCACTGGTTCAGTGGGAGATGACCGTTTGGCGGAAGTTTGCCATTTATCGCTTCATTCATTCATTCATCAACACATTATCTCTTTCAGTGTCCCCAGTATATCAATATCCGCAGAACATACTCTTATATCCAATTATATAAAAACATACCTGGTAAACTCAACAACAGAACTTGATAAGTTGGTTGATTTTTTTAAAATAAAGGATTCTCATGGCAAAGATATAAAATTACAAACAATACAGGGAAATCGCCATACAGTCGAAGCCAATGATTATACTAGATATCGATGTCGCCAAAATGAATAAAAATACGGAAGGAAAAGATAAAAAAGATAAAAGATAAAAGTAGAACAAAGTTCCCAAATGAATTATTGAAGTTTCGTTTCAGTATCACTCACATTCTTGAACATTCTTCAGAATTCAATATACCTTTCTGACAAAGAAATATAACGTTCTTTCAACCTGGCAGTGAGTAATATGAAAAATTCTAAGACATATTTGCAATTTACGATCACTTCTTACCGGAAAGTAAGTTGTAAATTCACCAACAGAATTTAGAATTTCGTATGAACGCTCAGATGTTATGATATATACATGAAATAGCAGAATGAACGTGAAACATAACTGAAATATATCACCCAGAAATGCTATATTTCTTGTGAAGAACATTTAATTGAATTGTCGTGAATCAAATGATCATATCTTTAGATCTTATATTTAGTCAATTTCTTTTACACTGTCGAATTCAGCAATCAAATTCAACAACTGTTGATGCTTCATAAAGCTCAGATCAGACCATCTTTGGAGTATTGTTCTCGTGTATGAAGATTCGCCCCCTAAGCCTACCCCGAAGCTGCTAAATAGATCCCATCCAGAAAAGAGCCATCCTCCTGATTGGATACACGATGGTCTGGAACATCGAAGAAAGGTTGGGGATCTGTCTGTTATCTATAGATACTTCCACGGGAAGTGTTCAAGTGATTTTGCATATTTGATTCTACCAAGAGCGCTATAAATATCAGAAATATGCGAAGGACTGTGGCTGCTCATCGTTTTGAGGTTCAACTCATTACACCTCTAACTTCACTGTTTAAGAACTCTTTCACAGAAAGAAAGACGCTCGAGTAGAATAAACTTCCTGAGAACGTTTTTCCAAATGGATTTAATCTCCAGCGATTTAAATCCAATGTGAATACTACTTTCGCACAGGCACCGCTGTTAGAGCGGCTCAAGTATTTTCCTGTAGTGCTTGTGTTTTGTCCTTGAAAAAAATTTGTTGAACTTTCCACACATGATTTCGGATAGTTTTTTCATTATATTTATGAGTTTGAAAGTTAAATAAGAATTACAGAGTCCGATCACTAACCTAATCTAACCTTACCTACAGAGTCCGATCACCAATTTATCTAAATGGCCAAGTGTCTTCGAATATTAACTTTTATAGATATGTTTGTTTATGTCTATTGAAAATAGTACTGTATTTATCTCAGGCTGAAAACAGTCTATTATACAATATATTCGTATACTAGGGAGAAATCAGGCTGCCAATTATTTGATATTTGCTGATAAAGTTTCGAAACAGCAAATATTTCAATATACTACCACCCTGCTAATAAATAAAAGTATCAGTGATCATGTCAGAAAGAAGCTGTAGTGTTATAAACGCGTTTTTTTTTCTTTGAAATTAGCTTCATTCATCAACTCTATCTCCATCAAGAGCCACAAAATCGTTCCTGAGCCGCTCTAACATTTCAATACCAATTTTGAGCAAAATTTTTTATCGGTGAGCAGAGCGAACAGATAGTTGTCGCTGGAAGCCAAATCTGGTAAATATTGTGGATGTGGGAGCAAATCAATGTAAAGGTCATGTAGTTTTGCCATTGTTTTCATTGTCTTGTGTCACACTGCGTTGTCTTGACTAAACAAACTTTTATTTTTGCCATATGCGGTTGTTTATTTACAATTTCGGCTTTTTCTCTCATTAGGACGGCCACTGTGTTCTGTAAAATTGGTATCTCTACTACCACGTTTGAAGTCGATAAATCAAAGTTTAACTATTGTTTCTGATGGGGTTGAGTCCTTATAACACCCTTCAAGGCATTGCTTTGCTTGAATGGTATTTTTTCCCATCAAGAAGCAGTATGGAATTAAAACACGAAATTGTTTTTGATCCATAAATCAGAAAATAGCAAGAAGAGTGTTATTCTTAGCACAATAACTCAAAAACTTGAGTAGAATATTATAAAATTTCAACAGCTTTTTTTGAAGGTTAAAACTAACTAAGAAGTGGTGAATGCAATAAGACTAGCGCCATCTTTGTGTTTAAATTTCAGTATATTCTGAAAATACATACAAAAAAAGTTGTGCTACAAAACATGGTTAATATACCAGTGAATTTTTGTTCAAGGCACACATGATATGGACGTATAGTCATTGTGGTTGGAAAAGAAAAAACCAGAACCGAAGAAATATATACGACAAATCCCGTTCTGTGGTCACTGTTGTAGCTTGGTTGAGAAGTGCAGTGTCAAATTACCAGCGGCAAACTGGGCATTTACTCGTTGTATACTATAGGGCCAGTACGCCGCTGACATTAAAAAATATTTCAAAAGCCAAATTTAAGAAACTTGGGTAGGTTCATTTATTGGATACTCTTATGATGCTCAGTTTGGAACCCTTGGTATGGTTTTTTTCCCAACACCAAACAGTTATTTCAACACCTCGACACATGTTTCGATCACCAAGTGAGCATCTTCAAGAGTATGATCAAACTAATCATACTCACAAAGCTATCCTTATTTATACCATAGATACCTGTCCTAGGTATCTTGAGTGTCTTAGATTAATTTTCAAATATGCCTTATCTACTTGTCTTGAATTAATTTTACAATGTGTCCTTATGTAATACTCAGGTAAAAATAATTGAAATATCATAAGTTATATAAAATTAATTTCAAGTATTGCCTTATCTACTAGTCTTAAATGAATTTTACATAAGGACACATTTTAGAATTAATTCATGACAAGTAGATAAGGCGAATTTCAAAATTAATCTAAGACACTCAAGACGCAGGTACCTAGAACATGTATCTATGGTATAAATAAGGATAGCTTTGTAATTATAATACGTTTGATCCTCCTGTTGAAGATAATTACTTGGTGATTGAAACACGTGTCGAGATGATTAAATAACGGTTTGGTGTTGGAAAAAACTCCAGTAATATGTATTGGATACTCATCCATATTTATCGTGAATTTTGCTATAACATTTCTTTAATTTTATATGAATCACTGACACATGTTTTTGTTTTTTCGTACATGGGTATTCAATATAAGTGAAATATAATAAAACCACCAAGCCGTCTCAGCAGCGTACGCCAAATAATATTTTTTGTTACCTTGGGTATCGATTGACTCCCTATTTTTTTTTAAATTAAGTACTACTGATAATGTATAGCTTCTTATAGATGAAAGAATTTTCAAAATCGGTTCAGACGTTTTTGAGTTCAACCATTACAAACAAACATACAAAAAAATAAAAATGATTCCCTCCATATTTGAATTATTTAATTTGTTCTATGTTGTGCACTCTGAATTGTAATTGTAAATATTTTTCTCTCACATTGACATGGCTGGTTATAATTCAATTTAAACATCACGCCGTCCAAGTGCAAACCGCAGTCGGTATTTGAATTTATCGCGATCTTCTGTGAATGGGAAAAATTACCTCGATAAATTACCGAAGTGAAGTATTTAAGACTGTATTTATCAGATAATGGCAATTAAGCCCGGCAAATTGACGTTTTTTCTCTCATTTCCAATATAATTTGTGAAGCGGCTTTTATTAACACTTGAAACAAATTGCTCTAATTGCTGGTTTAGTTAGCTTCCATTATCACAAGAGAATATGCTGTTCGCATCTAGTTCGGAATGAGAGATTGACGGCACCTTACTGAGACTGGGAATATTTACTGTCTCATTTTCTTTTCCAACAGATCTTTCAGTTGAACATAGCCAGTGTAGTAGTTTGATTTCATTGTATATTTCGAATCGAAAATTACATACAGTGTGTCACAGCTAAAACTCGTTATCCATCCAATCAATTAAATCGTGAAAAATAATAATTGTTCGTACCAATTTTTGAGGGACAACTTTTCCACCAAAGACGTCATCAATGTGTACAGGTGCAAGACAATATGAAAGAACTACTAGTTTTTGTTGAAAAAGTGATGTGACCTTCATTTAGATTATCATCGTATGGGTGCTTGATTGTCATCCATTTTGTCATCCATTCGTTTCAGAATATATTTCAAAACTTGAGGGATGTTTGCCATTCATGATAAGAATTTTCACTCTGTCTATTTTAAGTACTTTTAACGTGTTAGGAATCACACGTTTGAAGGTAAGACCTCGTTAGTCCTTAGCATGCACAAGTTTCTCAACTTCTGAGAGTTGTCGTTTTTATGGGGGCGGCAGCTGATTAACGGAAAAATAGATTTTAAACAGATTTTTTTTAAACAGAGTTAAAAGATGAACTGTCAGTTGAACTAGTACATCAAACTTTTCAACAATGTATTTTATACACTACACCTACAATAGATAGATTTTGAAAAAACAATTACAATGCAATATCACTTTTAGAAAAACAAATTCAACAATACTAATGAATTTGGATACTACCATTTCATCTATGTGTTTGTGAGAATCTTCTGGAAGAATGTTTGGGAATAAATTAGTGACATCGAACGAAACCAATTTAGAACTGGATGGAAGGTGAATATTGCTTTATCAGTTCTTGTGAGATTTCGATATCGGAAGAAGATAAGAAATGGGAGTGGGCTTCAATTGTATTTATCAGAAATGTGTGAATTTCATACAATGGTTTTGTTAGAAACGATACTACTGGTCTAATACGATGATGTTGTTTATCGAGATTAATGAATGACTACAGTTGTGGAGTTTGTTGATTGAATATGAGGTATATGTATCTGTTAAAGTTTGATTGGGGAGGTAGCATGTTGGATGGAGTATTTTACTGGTTGGATTTTTTTATGAAATTTAGTGTTGTTTGTGTAAATGCCATCGAGAGTGGTGAATACTGTCGTACCTTCGTGTGCTTTTTTGAATGTAATGTTGTTATTATGTATTTTCTGTTTTATCGAATTCAGTGTTTTCTGTTCGGAATAATGATTTTGTGAAAGAGTAAGACTGTTTTTGGTTAAGATGCTGCTCTATATTTGAGGTAACTGTCTAGGATCGTGGATTTGAGTGCAATTTCTTTCTTGATACCAGAGATTTCTAGGTGTTCTGCTGAATCTGGTGTTTTGATGTTATGTAATCTATTGTAAAACAGGTGGTCTTCAAATTATTTGGTGAGGATATTTGACGATTAAAATTTAGTTAGTTCATTCAGTTCATATTTCGAGTAATGCATTCCTTATGATTATTCATCTGACAGTAGGTATTAGGCAATAAATACTTTCTGGCCTTCCTTTTCGTAAAACTATTTGAACCATTGTCATTACTGCCACATTCGTGTTTTATTTGGTTTAATAAAGCGGACGTCGCAGTAATTTCATGAATTAATACAATATAATATATTCCAGTGTCTTCAGAAGGGTGGAATAATTGAAGTTTCAACCGGATTTTTTTAGCTCCTATATTTTTTACCTGTCTGAATGACATTTTTCAGTTTGTAAATTTTCAGTTTTTGACGATGAACTATGATGATCGTCTTGAGAAAAATAATTTCTCATCTCTAATCAAATTTATATTCAGTTTTATTAGTGTCACGCTACATCACAGTTTCAACATAGATTTTGAAGTTAACTTCATTCAGATTTGGTATGTGAAAAGGAGATTTGGTTTACATTAATTTTGTGCTAGAGGTTCTACTTCTAACTCTTAATGGGAATCATTATTACCTGAAATATTTGATGATACTTGTGAATAAATTGCTGATGAACATGTTGTTTTTGATTTATGTGGTATTCATTACAAAAAAGCTACTGTTATTGCGAAACGTGTCGTGATATTCTCAAAAATGAAGTTTGTGAAGATCAAATCGTTAGGTGTATTTTGTGAAATAAATAGTTGTTATCAAAGTTAAAACCAGAAATTCTGGCTTAGAATAAATCCAAAACAAGCACTGTTCCCAAACACCAGAATTGCAACATTCTTTTCGAACTCTGAAGACGCCAACTTGATTTATTATATGATTTATTATACAATAATTTGAAGTTTGTTGTTCGAAGTTTGTTGAAACAATAGGTAATTCTATTAATAATTCCTTCATTACTTGAGTGTCCTACGAAGGTGAATACAAGATTTAATTTATTGTAATTTGACTGTACATACAGGGTATTACCAGGAGGTTATCTGTTATGGATTTTTTTAAAACTGAATGAGCGTTCCAGGGGAATTTTTTATCAAGGACAATGCCAAGCTATTTCACCTCCGTTCCAAATGAAATGACCCTACCAGTGAGGGAAAGTGGTGTTAGATCGTCCAATTTTCTTCTCTTAGTGAAGAGGATCATCACAGTTTTGCTGGAGTAGACAGACATCTACTCTCTCAGGCACAAACTGTGAACAACGTCCATCGTACTTTGAAGGATATTACAAGCTACCCTTCTCGACGTGGACATTGCCAGGATGACAAGGTCATCTACATAAGCTTGCAGATCAAGTTTTTTTCTGTCGAGGGCATCAAGCAGACTATCCATCAAGAGCGACCACCGAAAGGGAGATAGTACCCCACCTTGAGGGCAGCATCTGGTGACCCTGAGCCTAATGGCTTCGACTTGTACAGGGTACTGCTACATTATTTTGATCGAATGTTATGAAAAATAAAAATTGTATCGAAAATAATTATGTTGCCATTGGGTAAAGGGCGCGTGTTTTATTATAAATAAAAATCTTTGGTATATATCTGAGTGTTTGCTAGATGTGTGTTTGTGTATTTTCTGTTTGTATATTGATGAATCGGAGAACTCCGTGGAATATTTTTCTGGACATATTGAATAGCCCATCGTTCAATCTGCGTATGAGGGCTATCGAAAAAACTTCTTGAGTTCTTTACTAGTCTTCGTCTACTTCTGATTTAATGAAGTATAATAAAAATTCATAAGCATTCCATTATTCCAGCCACGTCTAATAATCCTTACCCAAGAAACTTCGTATTTTTATATTGATTTTTTCCCCACATATATACACCTTTCGAAAAGGTTTTTTGTGTCAAATGATTAAGAATTATACGTTTTCAGCAATACATTTCACTTTGAAATACATATTTTTGCCATATTACCCTGTCGATAACTATAACCGAGACCTGACTAAGATCATAGAATAAATATCCGTTATTCTTCAGGAGTTTCGCACATCAAAACTGCAACACTCTTTTCGATGCGCGTTTGACCAACAAAGTTGGCATCTTCTGACAATGAAGTTTGTGTAGGTATGTTCAATATAAAAACGGAAAAAGTTTCAGTCTGGAAAAATCTGGAGTTATATTCCACCTGAGTCGTGTAATGCATGTGTTGGATATGTCGCCAAAGCAGTATCTTATAGTTTTAGCTTCTCTACCAACCAGAGTTTATTTTACAGCCATGCAGGGATGCAGACTGACCGCGTTGCGAATACTGTATGTATGTAACTCTGCACCCAAATATACTTTTCAATCATTTATTGTTAATTAGTTACGGTAGAGTCTCTCATTTTCGAATGATTGAAAACTTTTTTATTATAAAGTTGTTATAGTTCGATTTTCAATTTGTTGAATATAAACGATTCATTTCAGCCATCAAAAGATAATATTTTCACATATAATTAAATTTTTCTTAGAAATAAAAGAGACATATTCTTAGAGAAATTGATTTTTGGGAAAGAAAGGTTTTGGCTTTCTACTTCTCCATGTCTGTACAAAAAGAAAGCAGCTAATTGTAAAATAAACTCTTTACAGAGCTCTAAAGATCATCATCAAAATTTACGAGCTTCATAATGGAATGTTTATAACATGAATCTGTAAATAATATAATGTGCCTAAGAAATATGAGGTATGCCACAGCAATGGAACCAGTTGAATGTGCATAGACTTGAAATTATTGAAACTGACTGCTTCCTTTTTTTTTGGAAGATTCCCACATTTTTTTGTATAAACAGTGCCTTCGAGCTTACAAACATTGCCTCTGAGCTATGACACCTAGAACCGTAAGCTGTTAATCTTCTTCAATAGTTTACTTTTGAGATATTTGCTATCTCTCTTCTGAAAAAGTGTATCTACTTTTAGGTTTGTTCTCATGATTTTTGAATACCGTGTAAATACCGTTGGTAATATATTTTCTATTCTGTTTAGCAACTTTGCTTTCAAAACATGTTAAGGAACCCTAAAACAATTGACAGTTCATGAACAAATACATAAACTCGTTTGTCATACTCTCAAAAAAGGATTTTTTATTTTTATATACAATACCTTCTCCGGAAATCCTATTATTCGATAAAGTTTGGCAGGTTTGTTTTCAATGGACAAGATAGCCAGAGAGTTGTTATCGATTATTTCATCGCTAACAAACGTACATTCATCTTTTTTCCATTGCCGCGGCGTTCCCCATATTTCTCAGGCACTTTATATTAATTACAGATTCATATTACATACATTTCATTATAAAGGTCGGAAATTGTTCAGATGTAGACTGTCTCCAAAGAATATCCATTTACCAAGAGCCTTCATCGCTTGTTCTTGTAATCTCCTGAAATACTCATAATAGAATGATAAAATGAGAACTTAAATCACGACAAATGTAACATGTCATAGAAGATCATGACAAACGGTCTTAATGCACGCCAAAAAAGCGAACAAAGAAAAATGGGACGCCATGTGCTTTCAGCAAAACCAGTGGCGGTGTACATGATCATAATTTATTTACGTTTCTTCTTAACAACAAAAAGAACTAATGTAACACATGAACTAGTGAGTTAGTTTCATGTGTTATATACAAACATAACGGGTGTTTATTCATACTGATTTAACGAGATAGTCAATAGGTAGTGAATAGGATATAATTATTATTTAAAATTATTTTACATAAAGTCCCATAATGTTTTGGCATATCAAACGTAAATTGTTTGGAGAAAAAGACGGCATATTACCTATATCATTTCTCATAATACTCTAATGAAATGAATGAAGAAAACAAAATTATCACTTTGTCATGCGAGAGAAAACGGATATTTATTACAAAATTGCGAACATATATAAAGGTTTAAGTGAGTTCATTTGTGACAAATATATTTGAAAATCTTCTGGTTTTTATCGATAATAAATACATGTTGTATGATTTCTACTACGATTTTTCATTTGTTACGACCGGTTTCGGTTTGTTAGACCAGTTTCATGAAACTCAAGTGTTTTTAACAAAAAAATTCCCAAATATACAATGAACTAGTAGATATTATGCGCTCTTGGTATTTGCAATATGTATTTGAAATAACAAAATGTTACCTAAATTATCAATACCAATATCAAAACAATAATTCAAAAAAAATTAAGTATCGACCCCAGAAACTATTCCTACTTAGATTGGTACAACTAACCTAGTAGTCAAAATTCATTCCAATGCTTTCAACATGCTCTAGTCTATATATGTCCGATTTTTTCACTTATCTCTTCTGTGTTTAGCGTTGAATAACATGTGCCCTAAATTATTCTTACTAGTAAATTATGTTGTGTTGAATTTGGAAAAAAATTGTATCTGTACTATATCGAAATCATGAAGAAATATGCTAGTATAAGCATTAACATCATAACTTATTCCAAAAGAGATAAGTGGAAAAAATTGGGGATATATAGATTAGAATGTGGTGACTGTTGAGCAGCTTATACAGGACATACAGGCAAAAACTTCAACATGTACCGTGAGCATGTATTATCATATGCAAAATCAGCTATATGTAGATGTCTAGAAGAAACAAACCACACAATAAATAAAGAAAACATGGAAATTCTCAATGAGTGCAGTAAAGGAAGGGAGATTAATTTGTTGGAAACATAAATAAATAAATTGTATAAAAACTTCAATTTAAAAACCTTATGAATTTTGACAACTAGGTTAGAATCCATTGGGAGTCATACCATTTTGAAGTATAGTTTTCAAGATCAATAGTTGATAATTTTCAAAATAATTATTGTCTTGCTGATTTGGGAAACATTTTGTTATTTCAGGTATCTATTGCAGGTACCTAAAGCACATATACTTAATAGTTCACTGTTTATTTAAGAATATGTTTGTGAAGAAAACTTTTTAGTTACTTGAAAATGATCTAACAAACCAAAATCGGTCGTAACAAATAAAAAATCTTAGTAGAAATCATACAAAAGCCATTTTATTTATCTGTTTGAGTTTTACTTCAAATTCGTTGAATTCTCTCCGTCTTACCCTTTGGCATATTTAACTACGAGTTCCACTCCAAAACTAACTCCTTGGAGAGCAAAGAACAGGGCATCATGCCTCCCCGGAACATCAATTTCTAGAAAAAGAATTCACATCACGAAATTTAGCTTGTCTTTCTGTAGACTCGTGAAGTATTTTTATGATCATCTGATTTCTTCAGATAAAAATGGCATTTTGGCAAATTTCATTGGTTAATGTACCATCCATTGGTGCTATATAAGCACCTTTTTCTTTGAGAAATTGTCGATATAGGGTAGGATGGTAGACTTTTGGAAATCCAATAGCGTTTGGCCAATTAGAAGTAACTTTTTGCCTACTTTATCTTGATCAGAGGAGGATTCAATTTCAAATAACTGGAGTGGGTTATTTGATGCTACAACTTTTGCATACTTTGTTCTTTGCTAAACAAGAAAAATAATGTTCCATCGTTGAACATCTGGCAATTCATAAGACACAAAGCTTTTTATTAAAATCAATGTTATTACGTTGAGTCGAAATTTACAACCGAAAACAAATTATTGAAAAGGTATCAACAAATGGTACCGATTATTATACATATGCACAC
>WOGN01004224.1:0-14343 GCA_015342105.1 Leptinotarsa texana
AATTGGTTGGAATGATTTTGGTAGGGTGTAGTCCATCCTACCTGGTTTGGGTATAAATATTACTCTCACTTCTCTCCACTTACTGGGAATATACCTCAGAGCTAGAGAGGCTCTGAATATTCCAACCAGGTGCGGCATAAAAGTGTCCAGTCCCCACTGAAGTAGGGCTGGTCTTATACCATCAGGTCCTGGTGACTTGAAGGGGGAAAAGCCCGATATAGCCCATCTCATTTTGTCCTCATCAATTACTGTTGAAATCATTTATATTGCGAATAATATAAGAAATCTGAGGGTAATCTGGATAGTGAAAGACTGAGATCTAGTCAGACTCATCACACTTATGATAAATGCAATAGTGATTACAATCTGCGCACTTTAAGTGGGACCAAAGTTCACATTTTCCTTGGTATTTGATCCATTTTTCGCCAGGCTTACTTTCAGAATATGCACCTACACAAACCAGACAGAAATAATCTTCTTCATCCGATGATCCGTGACTTTGTTTTTTCCTTTTCCATTAGTTTATTCTCTTGGTTCCGTACAATTTTTCTTCACCTGCATAGCCTTCAAACTTTTTTCGTTTTCTTCATATTCTTGCCTAACTGCCTCTTTTTCAGGAGTGTTTGTATAAATAGTCGACTTTTCAGTTCTTGAACCTCTTGTCTTTCTTTGAGGAGCCTTTGGAATCGGCCGAACAACTTTAGGTGAAAAAAGAGATAGCGTAGCTGAGGATGATGCTTAACATTGAGGCTTAACATTGCTTAGATTTGAAAATGAAGATTCGTCCAATAAAGAAGCTGAAAGAGATGATATTTCATCGTTTGGTCCAGGATTATTCTTCCCAGCATCAGAGTTCAGTTTGTCCGTTACAAAAGATGGTTCTGCAGCGTTTGTCTTCCCAGTGTCAGAGTTCAGGCTTTCTGTTTCGAAAGATGGTTCTATAGCATTTGTCTCTCCAGCGTCAGGGTTTGGTCTATCTGGTCATCAAACGATGGTGCAAAGTCAATTTCTTGGAATAGATTACGATTGTAAGGATAAATGCCAGTTTTGCAAAAACCAGCCAGGATGTTTGCGTGTGTGAAAGCCAGATGCACAGCAGTTTTGATAATACCTGGTATATCATAGATTGTCAATGTTTTGCCAGGGTGACTTCGCATCCATCCATCACAAGCAGTATTTATGGCTTATTTAAGGGTCCGAAGATCGATAGATCCAAAGGCTGCAGTTTGTGCGAGCAGTGAGGAGGAAATGAAAGTAAAGTTATTCCATTTTCCATACAAAAATCCAATGTATTGATGTGCAGGTCGTTTCAGATTATATTTACTAGTGAGCTCAAGAGCTGACTTATTTACCTCTTTCGAAGAAAGGCCAAAATATATTTCAGCGCAATGTGTTATGTACTTTGACAGCTGTTGTTCTTGCTCCTCAGAGAAAACTTTATTATGAGCAACATACCCTATGTTGACATTGGGGCCCGCAGCAGCCCCATCGCGTTTACTTAATGGACAAGTCAGATAGCTCCCAAGGTAAGAAACAAAAACAATCATTTGTAAAACTGTTATTTTATGCATTTTCGTTAATCTAACCATTTGTCAGCCTTAAAGTTAACAAAATTTAAAATTAAATTAACATACTGACAACTGATATTGTAAGATACAAAACAAGTTGACAAGGCGTTTTAAACTAACGTTGCCACAGAAATTATTTACAGTTTTTTAAAGGATGCCATCTAGAAATAACATTGCTATGGTTTTTGCTCACTTTCTTATTATCAATACCTCAACATGAAATACATTTTCACTATATTGCAGTAAGTTTTAAGTGTATTTTACCGAATTTCGGTAACCACATGATTTTTATTTATTTTTTCTCAATTGTTAGAATACATTTAAAAACAATACATTTCTGAATAGAGAATGAAGAGACTTTTTAAACGATATATCACAAGCCTACACTTCCTTTTTCAAAAATTGGGGGTTATGCCTGTCATTCGATGGGGATTTAAGAAAGAGGTAGAATTTTTCCGCTGAAGTATGTCAAATTATATACATATTGAAAATCTGTCCACATTTTGCTGTGGACACTTGATGTGGACTATCAGAATATATCCATGAATTTTTTATACAGGATGTCATCTGACTCAGGCCACTCTAATCTTTGAATTTTTAAATACGGACCTGTATTTTTTGATATATATTTTGTGTATCGTCGACGTTCACTTCATACTGAGAAATTGAATTGAATTTTGAATTTCGGGATGTTTGTGTAATATTTGATTATAATTGTGTGAATTATTTCCTTTTGAATTACGGACCTGGAAATAGATTGACTGAGTTGAATGAAAAGACAATAGCAACTTTCACGTCTCCTCATGTGTCGAAGAGTTTTTCAAGAGTTTTTTTCATTTTTAGGTATCTATTCATATTTTTTTATTGCTCTGAACGTTTTCTACAATGAATATCGAATAGGAAAACCTCTTATGAATATCTGAAACATATCTACATCAAAAATATTTATATGTCTTTCAATAAGCAAAAAAAGAAATGTTAGCAAATAACATCCGAAACGAACACTATAATTGTAATGAAAATTAAAATTAAGTATAAGTGATAGAATTGGAGTCCTTACATTTCGAGACATTTTTGAACTCGGTTTTTCAAATTATTTATTGCCCTTAATATATTTATTTGCTGCATTGTTGCGAAATCATTCAAAATCCTCAAACCCGAGTCTTCCACATTTTCTACCTCTCTGACAGAGTATGTCCTATTTTTTAATGTCCCCCATAGAAAATAGTCCGTAATAGTAAAATCTGGTGATCTTGCAGGCTATTACATTGGCCCAGTATTTGTCTCGAAATGGAAGGACTCCAATTCGATCATTTATTGCGTCATTAATTTTTGTATGTATATAAATTACTTCATTTCAATTTTCATAGAATTATAGTGTTGGTTTTGGATGTTATTATTGCTATCCCTTTCTTTTTTTCTCATCAAAATACACATAATATATTTTTGTTTTAGATATGTTTGAGATAATCATAAAAGGTTTTCTTATTCGGAGTTCATTGTAGGTAACGCCCAGAGCAATGAAAATATGAAAAATATGAATAGATACCTAAAACTGAAAAAGAAACTCTGTAAAAACTCTGTGGTACTTAGGGAGACGTGAAAGTTGCTATTTTGTTTTTATTTAAGTCAATCAACCAATTTCCCGAGCCGTAATTTGAAAGGGAATGAATTTCACTGGTTCGAACTTCCATTGTCTAATATGTAAAATGATTTGAAGTCCCCGAAACAACTGAAAAAGAAAAATTAAAAAATAAATATCTGAAAATAACAAATATATTAAGCAAAAATAACCTGAAATTAAATAATAGTGAAATAAAATTCAAGTAAAATTGAAACGATTGAACAAAAAATAAAAAAATACAAATAAATATAAATAAAAAAGTTAAGAGATTCCAAGCCACGTTAGTTCACGACGTTTCGATTGTTAGTAGATACAATCGTCTTCGGGTGATGTATGGACTGATACCTCCGAGAGATGATTATTTATGGTTCGATGGAGTACTTTCGCTTATCCCCGCTTTCCATTTTCCGCTTCACTGACTCAGTGAGAGATGACCGTTTGGCAAGAGTTGGCTATTTTTCGCTCGATGATGGGTTTCCATATGTTGCGTATCTCTACGCTAGCTTGGCTGAATACGTTGTTGGACAGCATGTATGCGGCTTCCTTGAATTTTCTCCAAAACCAATGTTGATGTGTCCAAACATGGTCTGCTATTCCTGATTTGCTGGTTTCCCCTCACTGTGGGGAAGTCTTTTCTACCATCGCTTTGGAGTAGTTATTCTGTTCTGGAGTAGGTATTCGAGATCTTCCTTCGCATGACAACGCCCGAAAGCACGGTCTAATAGAGTCTTGATGATTCCTCTTTTAGTTGATTAGTGGTGGTTGGATTCGTGGTTCAGATACTGTCCCGTATGAGTGGGTTTTCGGTATACATATGTTTCCCACTTAGTGTCGGTCCTCTTCACCAAACTGTCTAAGAATGGCAATTCGTTGTGGATTTCCTTCTCCATTATGAAAGTGATAGAAGTTCTCATGCTGTTGATGTGTTTCAGGAACGCGTCTAGTTCAGTATTCCCATGGTTCCATATTATGAAGGTGTCGTCATCATATCTCAACCAGATTCGACGTTTCTTGTGGGCTTCTTCAATGGCCAGAGTTTCAAACCACTCTATATACAGGGTCCTGCAACAGTGGCGCGGTGTTCCATATCTCTATACACCGCGCCACTGTTGCAGGGCCCTGTATATGTTGGCTATTGACTGGGGAAAGTGGCGATCCCATTAGCAATCCCTCATCTTGTGTAAAAAATTCGTCCTTCAGTTGAAAATAAGAGTTTCGTACATAGCATCCTAGTAATTCTATAATTACTTCTATAGGTAGATTCGTCCTGTCTTTCAGGTTCCCGTCTTCTTCGACCGGAACGTTGGTTTAAAGGCTTTCCACATCGAAGCTAATTAGTTGATATTCCTGTGTGACTTAAATTGACTCTATTAGTTCGACAAAATGCCTTTAATTATTCCCAAAAGACGATGTTTTTCCTTGCAATGGTTGTATTATGGGAAGTAAAAATCTAGACAAGTTTTGAGTAGCGGAATCTCTGGAGCTGATTATCGGTCTAAGCTGAACGTCCTTCTTGTGGATTTTGAGTAATCCATACAAGTGAGCGGGCTTACTGTGGTGCGGTGTTAGCGATGATCTTTCCTTGTTCGAAAAATAGACTTGGTGTTTTTTATACCAGTTGTACCAGATTTTGAAAAAAACACCAAGTATTTGAAAGGGATTGGAAAAATTCAGCGATTCTCAGCATTACGCAAAGGCGTCAAAGATGAGTATAGAGAAATTATTTAATATTGACATTATATAGATCTCCAAGAATAGTGAATAAACAAACGTATCGACACATCCCTACTTCAACAACTGAAGAATATTTCAGACTCAACACTTTCATGCCTTATTTCGATATATTGCTACCATCATTGTCGGAAAATTCGTCAGTAACCTTTTCAGTGTCGTCATTACACCCAATTAATATGCAGAAAAAAAAGTTATTAATAAGGATACTATACAAACCCTGATAACAAAGTATAAGTTGGACAATTTTGATGCAGAATGTGATACTTGGGTCACATGCACACTCAAACGAGTGTGCATTTTCCCTCTCTATTCTAAAAGCCATTGAAATATTAAGAATATGATTGTTTTTTAATTTTTTTTATTTCTATTTAATTTTATTTGATCAGTTTTTTGTTCCTTGAAAAATTACAATTTTGAGTACCTGGTCCCCCTCTGATTTTCATCCTGGCGACGCCCAGGTTCCGAGACTATATGGGAAAGTCCTGGGATATACGGGAGCACAGGTGAATTAAAAATTTATTTTTGACTGTTTTCATCATTCGCAGATATATTAGAAATCTTTTAAGACTGCATGGGCACTTTCGATAATCAACCAGAATATTTTCATAGTCGCAATCATCTGATATCCTCAATTTTGAAGTTTTTATTAAGGACTTGTAAAAATCTGTCTGTCTGTCAAAATATGATTTTTTGTTAGTCAATTGTCGCCCTTCTCCACGAAATTAACAATAAACAACCCTCAGGAATGGAATATCGTGCGAACTGAGGATTAACGTGGTCTCACCTTTTAACGTGAGATTACTACCAATTCCTAGAGTTGGACTCAAATCTACCTTCAAATATCAGGTGATTTAATGAGTAGTAGAAGTAACCAAACCAATTCTGACCTTTATTTGTTATTGCACTTTCTTGATATGCAATTTCAAGATATTGAAACTTTCACTCTTTTCCATAGTAGAGAACTTTCAAAGAAAGGAAGGAATAAAATAATTTCAATTAACACTCTTTATAAAGATATTAAGGGTAGACATAGAAATTACTTCCAGATTCTGCAAAAAAAAGTTCTGAAACAACTAATTTCATATGAACATTGAATTACACGGAAATCACTTTCCCCATTCATGAAGTATTAATTTTAAAAAAGAAATGAGTGCTTCGTCTTGTAATGTTATCCAAAACGGTACTGATGAAGAGATAAGACAAGTGTCTTGTCCCAAAGCTTCGAAGTACAATATGTAAGTGACATCGTATATTAATACTCTTTTATATATGACATTGTGCATCGTTCCTATGAATGTTTTAGTACAAACTGAATGGAAAAAACTAATTTTTATGTAATTCAGCGGTCAAATGAAAGTAATTGTTTCGAAAAGGTTTCTTCTTTCACTTTGTATCTGAAAGAAACTTATGTGTAAGTATTTTCATAAAGAGTTTTCATTGACGTTTGTTTTTTTTTCTTCTTCTTCGTGTAGGCTCCCCACATTTCTATGCAATGACAGAGAAAGAAACGTGAAATACGTTTTCCCAAAAAAAGTATCTTTCCTGAAAATATTCTCTTTGCAATTTATATGTAGATATGCATGTGCACAACCATCAAAATCTTAATGGGCTGTAAAAACCATTTCTTGTAATTTATCACCATTGTTGTATTTGCTTGATTCTATTTTAAGGGAATCGATATATACATAATCCCGAAAGTTGTTAGCTCCATCCAACCTTTCTCTATGAGTGGGTCCATTTAGTACTTGTTTTAAAAATAGTTGCAAACCATCTTTTGACATTATTTTAAATTCTTTAAAATTTGTGGTATTTATTATATAATTTATATTCTGGAATCCGATGGAAAAAAAACGTTTCACTTAAAAGATAGTCAGGACGATTAGAAAATTCTTTACAAAAATTATAACTACGTACCAATGAGACTCATTTCGCGTGTATGGAATTTTATAATATTTAAAAAAAGAATATATTTTAGAAAAATCATCATAACTCTAATACCAAATGAAAAATGTATCCGTCGATAGTGCTTACCAACTAGACTATCAGAGTCACCAAGCAGAATAACGACCGAATCACATCTTCAATCCAGGCTACGTGGTGCGAAGAGAATGAAATTTGTTAATTATGATGAACTCAACTACGAAATTTCAATATTCCAAAGATATATTTATCATTTCATTGTAGTATCGTTCACACATAGGATCATCATCAGGATTTCATAACATAACTCTCATTGCTAAAATTAAATTTCGATGATACGTAGTTTGTAGTCAGGTTCGAACACCGGTCGGGTCACATTTTTTCAACCAGTTTTTCTTTATTTATATCTGCATACGAAAATCCCCCCTTTTATAATTATATTATAGACGATAAAATATGTCTGTTGTATTTATGTTCGGTTTATTTCATGTGATGAGATTTATGTTATGAAATCCTAATGATACTACTACCTATATGTGTGCGATTCTAGAATGAAATAATAAATCAATTTTCGGAAGCATGATTAGTTGTTAAGTTTATCATAATCTACAAATTTCACCCTCTTGACACTAACACTGCGAAGGACTGGATTACGGATGTGATTCGGCCGTTATTCTGCTTGGTGACTCCGATACAGTAGTTGGTAAATGCGCCTTCCTAGAGAACAAGAGAGCTGGATTGGATCAATTCAATTTTTCTAAAATATAATATATAATTTCTGTTTGAATTTCACTAGATATATGTACAATTTCAATAACATTTTTCAATGCTGAGTTGGTCGCCTTGATGTATAGTGAATTCGAATCCAGGTTTTTGATCTCGAGGAGTTGATACCTTAACCTACCCAAAAACCCGAGCCTAATACCACAGTATTCGATTCCGAAAACCCCTTGCCAAGATTTCGGATCCGCCTTTGAGTTTGGCACATGAACGTACCTGACCTAATTATCACGATGATTTTTGCCTCATTCACGGATTACAACCAAATGAAATGAAAATATTGAAATGTTTTTTGACAATAAAACAATTTGCATGGCAACCACAATTTATACGTTTCTTTGTTTTATCCCTATACATTTACATTCAGAATTTGGGGTGTTTCTCTTTCCGTCAGCGCCACCCAGGATCGAAGTGAGACCTCCGTAAATTACAGAGCATCAGCCATCCGGGAGTCTGGATGTGAAGTCTGGAACAAAATCTCACGCACACAACACACATTCGTATACAAAAATTTGTAGAGATTTCGCGGGGTGAAACTGACTCTCTGAAAACTCATTATTTCGGAATAGTAGAAGTGTCAAATGACGAGGTGTTCAAAATATAATTTTGTTTTGTGATAAAATTTGACTCATGGAATACCGCATTTGAAAGGTGAGTGTTTGTTTCTGGGTTTCGGAACAATTGAGTTCAAGCAGATAAGTATTCTGAGATTTGATTAGCAAAATGTAATATGTTTATCCTGTCATGCACGTTTATCCAACATTTGAAATGTTTGTTTTGAATTCAAACTAAATTAACTTTGAAGGTATTCGTCGAAAAAATCTTGAATATATCCCGATGAATTTTATTTTTCACACTTGATGAAACCTGTTGATGTAATATCCGTTGTTAATTTATATAGGTAGGTAAATTGAAAGGTTAAATTCTAAATCTATTTTTTTGTTAATTAACTATCAAAAATAGAAATGGGTCATTTACAAAAAATAAGCTTTTTTGTGTTTGATAACAGGTTCAGGAATTCAATTAGTTGAAAAAAAGTTTTGAAAACTGGTGGATATCCTGAGGTTAGACACATTAGAATGATGATCATCATGTTGATAAAATTGAAAGAAAATATCTATTATTCACTTTCTTGTAAACTATGCGACTTCAAATTCAATCAGGACTAAACCAATTAGGCTTGTTACTGATTTTACGTAACATTTTATTGTTGATATGTGCCGAGCTGACTTTTTTGTTGAATAAAATATTTTCATAATTTTATTTTATCATCGTTTATGTGAATTCTATCAAGTATCTACTATGAAAAAACCAATGAAATATTTTGATTGAAATATGCAAGAATATTATATAAATTCAAAATAACCAGTTCAACCAGTCCTCTTATAGAATTTTATTTACACGTACGTGATCATACAAATGTAAGTTAATCAAAATCACAATATATTAAGTAATAAGAAAATAACGAATGATAAAATTTGACATTAATTAATAGAACTCCCTACACAGTGGGTTCTGGTAAATGCCTGCCAAAAATGAACTACATTCCCGGCTAATATCACGCTGGATATTGAATGATATTCGATAAACATTTTTGCAAGATACCCCACAGGGGTTTGTCTCGCAAATGTTTCTCGTTCATCCAGCAGCAGGACCATGCTGAAATCAATCAGTTTTTAGGTATTATATCTCATCAGTGCAGGAAAGATCCGATTCAAACAGTAAAGTATCTGGAACTCGATTAATTTCAACGCGTCTCGACTGCATGTATGAAACCTTTGCCTAAGAGAGAGATTGTTAATTAGTAACATCCCCATCCCATGAAGAAAGCCCCGAGCGGAAAAAACATCCCATGCACCAATACTCTAACAGATATTAAAACTTTTCTGAAGACTATATATCAAAGAGGGGTACATACCGCCGGCAGGCATTTACCAGAACCTACGGTTTCAGTTTCAGTTGATAGGTCCAGAAAAGTAGTTCAACCATGCCACTGAAGATGACTGCGGCAGTTGTAGTTGAAACGTTTGGAGATTGTAACCAAAGAAGACCACGGCAAAACCCGGAAACCAACCAAAATATTGAAGCTAGCCGTGAAAGCCTACATTATAAATTAACAAAGTCTTTTCCTTGAAAGTCCTCAGAAACAGCTCCGGTTTTGACGAATGCTTTTCATTTTTTTAAACATTTCTTAAAAAAAAAGAATTCTGAAGCGAAGATAAAATTATTCAAATTGTTCAAACAACATATATTAGGTTCATTAAAAAATCAGATTTGCGTAATTTTTGTCGCAAAGAAAAAGATAAAACTGTTATGTTTCCCCGTGGGTTCAACAATAATTGACCACTCTGTACTATTGAACTCAACTTTATTTCACAACTACTCTGACAATTCAACACAAGCACTCTAATCAAATTTCAGTCTATCTATCGCCCTATTAACTCACTTCGTACCGCACTTTCAACTAGACTAGCTCCATCTGCCTGTGGATAGTGGTTATTTAAGCCAATGGAAATTTTCGAAAGCCGTTAAGAATATTCTCGAAGCCACGCTACACTTAGAACGATCGAGAAGCACAAGTAGGGTTGAGCTCGACCTTGGCCAAGTCACAGTCGATTGACAAAGATCAGCGGCGGCCGCCGATATTTTTTTCAGGGAATGATTAACAACAATACAACTGGAACATTTTTTTTTGAAAATAACAGAAATAAGAATTGTTGTTCCATAATACCGAATGTTTTCTTTGTAATGCTTCTCGCCAGCGGCGCCGTTGACTTCATTCAACAATTTTTGGTCAAAACTCGGCAATTTTGGAATGAACTTCTCTGCCACATGCTTCATGCCTAAAATTTCAGAAAAAATTGCATGACATATTCTGACATTCTCAGCAACTTCTCTAATAGTGATTAAATCATTCTTCTTAACAGTTTTCTTCTGTTTCTCAACATTTTCATCGGTTGTTGATGTGCTGGGGCATCCAGGACGAGCTTCGTCATCCACATCTTCTCGACCTTCTGTGAAAAGGTTCTACCACTTGTGAACATTTTTCTAACTCGGAGTACAATCACCGTATGCCACTGTCAACATTTCAAGTGTGATTGAGCACTCAGTTCCATTTTTTACACAAAATTTGATGCTAATTCTTCAATACATTTTTTTCGATGGCAAAAATCGCCGAACATGTGAAACACTTCTAACATTTATGCCTCTAACCAACAAAATGAACATGCTATACAGCTGAAGCCATGAACATATAAACGAGACGAATGCACCAACATAAAAAGTTAAAAAAAATCGCTAATCGAATTTTATTTTTTGAACAACTCACTTTTTGAAACGAATATAACTACTCATTTCATATTGTTTTCTTGACTTCCTAAGTAATAAGTTTAATGATGCTGCATTTGATATTTCAGTGACTCGTATCTTTCAATTATTTCGAGATATCAGGTACATTCATTGCAATTAAAGCATTTATTTCCAAAAGTATCCAAAAGAATCAAAGTGTCATCTTCCTTCTGTTTTGCATACGCAACATGTTATTTAAACTCTCAAACTCTTCATCCAGTAGTTTTATCTCACCGCTGAAATTCATTGAGAGATTTTTACTGAATTAATATAAACTGTTTTCTCTGTATGTTTATTTTTTGGCCAATATTAACAGTTAAATATAATAGATGTGTGCACCTCATTAATTTCAGTCGATATACAGTCCATCGCTCGTCAATTTCATAGTAACAACCAATTTGGTCAGTAGAACGAAATAAATAAACTACGTCGATACATTTGCCGCTCAGTTACCAAATCGATTTGAATAACTTTTCTCGGTTAAACTTGATAGACAGAATTGGAACATAAAATAAATCTATTTAAAATACTTTATCCACACCAAAACAAAATATTGTTAATATCACTTTTCAAGATTTTCACGTGCACCAAAAAATTTACCGCAAATACTTGATCCCCACTGTAAAAGTATCTTTTTTTTATCGACCTTTTTTGGGAATTTTCACCTTTCGCAATCTGAAAAATATGAGAACTTTACACATATTTTTCATTCACGGATTGTGAAAATACCCAAAAAACTTCGATAAAAAACTGATCTTCCTCCACAAAAAATGACGTTCGTTCAATATCTTTTTTTATAGGTACCCAAGATTAAATCTCGTTAGCAGGAGATCCCGTGGCTTAAAACCGGGGCTGCTGGTCAGAAAGTTCGAAACATGCATGAAAAATGGGTTTTATTTTGATTGCAACGGGTATACTTGTAGGAGAGGTTAGTTTATGACAATGTTCATATTATGAAATTATTTCAAAAGTATTCTTTCATGCAATTTAATGTTCATGTGAAAGTTGTTGTTGCGGAAGGGCTATTTCTGTTAGTTTGTATCTGAAAGTAACGTCTATGCATAATCTTCACATCTTTGTGGATAGTTATTGAACCTAATTGCTTTCTTCTCTCATTTGAAAGTTTGCCACAATTTTTTGTGAGATATTGGAAGACGGCCCGTAAACCATCATCATTTCTTTATGATGTCGAAGCGAACATTCTGTCCAGTGTAGGTCTCTTCTGAAATTTATCTTTGAGTGTTTGAAAGTATTTCAAATCTTTCTCTGTTTTATCAGGGTGGCATCTTCTCAGATGATCTTGCAGTTTAGATGGTTTCATAGCGTCAATGCCCAAAACTTTGTTGCATAAAAGGCACATAGGCGATTGTTTGTCCGCCAATGATGGAATGAAGACAAATTTCAAATAATCAACACTGTACTGTCTAAATTTTTTTTTCGCTGACGTAGACCCCTTGCAGGTTGTCATAGACCCCTATGGGTTGATATAGACCACTTTGGGAATCACTGATCTAGTGTTTCATCTCGTAATATTATCCAGAAGGGTGCTGAAGTAAAAGTAATAAGACAAGTGTCATATTTCGAAACATCGAAGTCCATCATATATTATATTGTGTAGCGTTCCTATGAATGTTTGGAGTACAAACCGAATATGAAAAAGGAATTTTCGTTGATATATTCATTTGAAAGTAGTTGTTTCGGAAGAACTTTTTCTTTCAATTTGTTTGTGAAGGTAACCTCTATACATGATATTCACACTGTTGTGGAGAGTTAATGTTGAACTTAATTCCTTTTCGAAATCGGGGCAACTACTAATTTATTCTGCAACTAATCTGATATTTATTTTCCTGCCCTATCTCCTGCTTAACTGGTAGTTAGACACATAGACACACTGAGTGATATGGTAACAAAGGCACTAAATTTTGGCGATCACACTGGAAAAAACGTTTTTGTAGAGAACATAAAAGTAGCAGAAACATTTAATTATTGCAATACATTTATAATTTCTGTACTACGTTTCAGAAAAGTGCCCTACAAAAGTTTTCTGCTACCAAAACATTATCGATTCCAATTAAAAATATGTGAATAATCCGCAATCGAAACTGACGATTTTATTGCAGCTGTGTCTAGTAATTTATCAATTTGAAAAAGATGCAGTCATGATCAAAAATATGTTTCATTCACAGATTGCAATTATTAGAAACGTTCTATTTTCGGGCATAATAAAAAATCAGTGAAGTACAAATTCTTAACACAGCCTGTGTATCAAGTTGAGAGAATAGTTGTGTGAGCATAATAATTTACGAAGCTCTAGAATAGTCTGGAATAAATTCATGAGGTTACGTTGTCAGGGTGAAAGAAATGGGTAAACGTTCACAGGCAACATGATGGCAGGAGAGTGGGTCAAATTTGTCATAAGATCGATATTTACTTTCCGGTCCTAAAAAACTTGCTGGCTTTCCCCACTGTGAGGGAATATATCTATATCATAGATTTTAGGTCGAAAAATTGTATTGTAAATATTCACACTGAAATACTGTTCGAAGATCATTTGGTAGCAAAATGAGTAGAAAATTCCCATGCACAACCTTAGGATTTTATTCGTTTATCTCAATGTTAATTATCCATTATCTACGACAAAAATTTGATTAATATATGATCTCCTGGTGATGTCTGGAGTTTGGAGTCAGTCTATGATTCAACCAAATCCCAATATACAGTGTGCAACAACGAAAACTTAACAGAGCCGTTTTTGAATATGAAAAGTAAGATTTTCAAAAAAAGCTCGGACACGTCGATTTCTAATTAAAGTAGGACACCTTTCAGACTAATCAATTTTTTGTAGTACGCACCCTTTCGGAGGGGAGCGTCCGACGACCCTTATTTAGATAGGGGAAGTAGGTCAGTGGCACTTCGTTTTAAAGGTCTTTCGAATACCTTTACAACTCTGTTAAAAGAACATTTTTGTAACGATTAGTTTTCGAGATAATTTGATGTTGAAATTGCCATGTTAATTATACATTAGACAGACCACTCGGTAGCTTGTATGCCTAAATAAAAAAAATTCGAGCAGTTCTTCTTATCAATTTTTTGTTAAATAAAATCTCTTTTTTAAAATCAATACCCAATCTCTTCTTCCAGTTTTCATTAGTACATCGTTCGATTGTTTTGTTTAAACGGGTCGTGTATTGTTATTTGTTTAAAAATACCTTACACTACTGCTGAATGGGTTTCAGTTATTGCTTTATTTTTTGGCAACAACCAAAATGCTAATAGAACATCAATTTTATTTAACGAGCAAAACCCTGGTAAACACCTAAGCAGAAATCACGTTCTGGATTTGGTCACAAAATTCAGGGAGACAGGTTC
>WOGN01004225.1:0-14343 GCA_015342105.1 Leptinotarsa texana
AAAGAAGGTAATATTGTTCCATTTATCGTTCATTTGGGTCCGACGGGACGCATTGGCACCACAGAATTAACACTACCAAAACTGTCAGCGCTACTGTGAAACCCACTTCATCTAGCTATAAAGTACCTACTTTCACTTCGTTTCGATTAATTGATTTTAGTGTAACATGTAAATTCCCAAATCTTTTCTTAGCTACCTTTGAACAATTGTAAAGCGATGGTATTCATACTAGAGGGTAGATAATTCATCAGTTGAATTAGACAACGAGGAAATCATTGTGACAAAATTCTTCATTTTAATATTATTTATTTTTCCTTGTGAATAAATCAAATTTTGTAGCATGATCACGGAAGTTAGAACTGACAATCTAAGTTACAATTTTTCTTTACCTTCCATTATTGTTAAAAAATAACTGTCTTTCTTTATATTTGCCAACGCTCTCTTTCCCATAACAATCATCAATAAAATATTCGCAAATTAATTTACTTTAGCTGGTGGAGCATTTGTAGAGGTAATAGGATAAACTCCACTTTGCGGTCATCCAAAATTATTTTGAGGACTTTTTTATGTTTTCGTCTGTAACAGTCTCTTTGGAGCTGCGTGCATCGTCCTCGGTGCATATTTCACCACGTTTAATCTCAGAAAACCACTTTTCAACGGTGCAAAGTCAGAATAATGATTTTTAAGCCGAGCCTTGGCTTAAACACTATTTGTTTTCAACTAAAAAGGTGATGCTCCATTAAATTATTTCTTATCCATTTTCTTTAAACTAGCAAAAATTTCTTCACTCAATATATTGTGCCCCACAAACTTATAATCCAACAGCTGTGAAATATGTATACGTGTCTTTCAAAGGTTACAGTTACCCGAGAATCATATGGATTCGATACGTAGCGCCATCTGTATGTTAGCCTACGAACTCTTCATTGCATTGCAAGGTCGCTTTATTGAATAAAATGTCTAAATTATTTTTTCAATAAAGCGGCCTTTTAACAAGAAACCATGGTTCAATAAAAGTTGTGAGCAAATCGTCTTGTGCTAAAATTTTGCCAATCGAAAGAGGTGAAAATTCCTCTACCGAAATTCGTAACGGGTTTGTTAATACTCGCTATAAATTAGGAATGAACGAAGAGAAAACTACACAATCAGAGAATGAGTAACAAACTGCTTGGCAGATCAAATGATTATAGATTTTTTCGTTAGAGGTTATTGCCATCGGCCAATAGTTCAGCCATCATTAACACAAGCAAAAAAGCAAAATTAACTTGCTGAACAATTCGCATCCAATCGCAAAGTTGATTTTTAGGAACACAATATCAATACTGTACATTCAACAATGCCGGATATTAATTTTCAATAAGTAAGTGAGTGGCTCTATTCGACCTCTTATGGCAACTCCCCGTTTATTGTGGTTCAACCTCAACTAAACTCGACCAAATAAATCCAGCCTACCAACAAAGCAGATTACTTCATTCAGTGAATGTTCTTTAATGTCAACTGGGTAGAGTGGTATTATGATAGATGATGTAAAAATTATTCCGTAAGCAGAATATGTGTTACGAGAGCTTGAATTTCTTTGTGAAGAATAATCCACTTCAAGGTTGACAGACCATGGAACATATTTCTTAATATAGTAAGGACCTGATGACAGTCAATCTGTGACTACCAGTACGTAAGCTGGCATGATTGTATGGCTCAGGAAGTAGGTCTTCTCTTGCGCATTTCAGAGAGACGCCCACCTCTATGACTGTAAGCACCATCTGTAACCACCAATCAGGAGATGAAAACTGTAGTCATCTTTGCCGGAATGATCAGCTTTGAAATCGTACCTTTGAAACATCTTCTGAAATATCCTCTACAGCACCCATAATGCAAGGCATATTCATAACAAATATATCCTCTTCTTGAGGAGGAGGCTATACTACACAGTTTCCTGTTTTTGTTAACTAGAAAAAGAGTTGAAAAGCTGAAAAACTTACAATCCAAAGTCCATCGTTTCTATAGAGTCAGTGAGGGTCAGATTTTCGGTTATCGCGTATCATCGTAATAAGGCTTTTTAGAAATACACCGATATTTCGAAAGTTCCGTTAGTGACACTAAGTGTCACCCGATTATTATAGTCATTGTTGTCGTACCTAAAAAATAAACCAATAAAGTTTTCCGATAGGCTCTTTAGCCTTTCTTGTAAAAACTGGATTTTCTATCGTATTGATAAACCGCTCGAACTCGGCCTCACCTGAAAGATGGCACGAACATGTTTCCAAATAACAAAGCTTGGGTTGAAAAACGGGCAATTATGTGAATTTCTGTGCATCTCATCCAGCTAATACCTCGCTTTTTCTAAATATACATGACTTTAGTCGTTTTGGATGTTTTTATCATATATTTTCCATTATATATTTTCAGACTGAGCCCTATTATTATATTCATTATCAACTATAGACTTTTTTACCAGCACTATTGATATAATCTGCGAGAATGGAAATATTTGAGTATTCTACAGTGATTTTTGAGTCTAGTTAGTCTTGATTTCAGTGTTTGACCTGTGTATGTTTGTGGCAGGTACCGCATTCTGAACCACAAACTGCTCTCGATTCCAGCATGATTCTTTTATATTTTGATTTCCTTTATTGTTTTATTTAAATTTCTTGTCTGTTGGAAATGTTCAGAATGAAAGAAAACGTTTTTTTTAGTATTCCAGAAACTACGCCCGTGTATAACTATGTCTGCGGGGCCGATAAGAGCCCCATAAAATGGCGCGAATTACTGAAGATATCGGCAGTCTATGGAAGAAAATACGTGGACAATTCTGCAAATATATTTGTCATATTCACAAATTTTGCCATCTGTCACTGGGTTCTAGACATGGTCTACCACATTATTCCCGCATTTTTCATGGACATGTTTCTGTTCCTAGGAGGAAAACGTATGAGGTATGAAGAACTGAGTACTAGATAATGAATCGTAACACTTCTCAGCTTTCAATGTGAAAATCAAGTGTAATAAAATAGTTCACGTAGACATTTTCAACTTTGAAGTTGAAGTTTCAACTCAAAAATATGAAACAGATGCTTGCATGCTACAAATTCTACAAATATATAAAATGGCCTAACTTGAAAGGTCATGGTTATTAGGAACTGGACCTAAGTGACTTGTTACGTCTATAGATTACATCTGTCTTGGAAAATATTTATGTTCCAGATAGCTTTTTGTGAAACAGGTGTACGTTCACGCCTTTCAGGTGTAAAATTTTGCTCACATAGCATATGGATAGCGAAGATGAAATCATCATTGGAACGTTCTTCTGATACAACTGTGATTTGTGGAAAGTTGAATGTAGACTCCTTTTTGGTGCTACTCCCAAATTCATATTTATAAGCTAGTTCTCAAACTGTATGCTATCCAGATTACTATCCACTCCGGAGATTCTTTACTGAGGTTCAATTGAGTCGTCGAAATCCTTCACTTCCAAACTTTTGCCTCTCATCACATTCACTTTGGTTTTCCTCTTTGTGGGTGGAGGATGCGTCACACTGTCTCAAGGAATCTATCAGTTCTCAGGTCTTTGATTAAATAATCGTCCACACGGGCAGAACCAGCAAGAGTAGGCTTATTGTCATTTCGAAGACCTGATATCAACACAGAAGTAAAATATCACACATTTTCAAATCAAATACATTGAGTGCATCTTGAAGCTTCTTTAGTAAGGATGAATATATACAAATGCCTGATTTTCTCCAGATTCTAGCTTCCATTACTCCACACGCTTACACTAAAACATCTTGTTGAATAGAATAGAATAGTTTATCAACTACGTTACATTTTCATATTTGTAGCAAGTCAGGTGTAAAGACATTCTTGAATTAACATATAAAACAAATAAATAAATTGTAAAAATGTAAATATATTAGCAATGCAGGGGTTGCCTACGTTCATTGTCTTTTTCTCAAAATACCCTTATCATTGAAATGCCAGTGAAAGGTAGTGACAGGCCTATTGTCCTGGACGGTCTCTAGGATATTATCCTCACCAGGATCATGCTCGTTGAAGTTTTTTACGCCTAAGCTCGAGTATTTTTGAAGTCAGATTCTCAAAATCATGAAAATGCGTCAAATGGACAGTTGCAAAATTGAGTTGAATTAAGTGAAACAGGCAATCGTGGTCATAATTTTTGCTGTCCAAAATTGTGAAAACCCTTCAATCAATGCAACTACTTCATCTTTTCAATAATTTCATGAAATTTCATTTTTACTGAATCTGTGGTTTCAATTATTTCCCTTTCACGGTATTTTCTGAAGCCAAATTTGTATATTTTGGTACTAGGCGTATGCTATAGAATCTAATCATACGTCCAACTATGTAGAATATCATTTAAATAATTGTTCTTGAAAATTACAGGCTTCTGGCAACACACAGAAAAATTCGAAAAATGTTTACTCTGCTATCTCCCGTCTACACGAATACATGGAACTTTGATAACGACAACATCACTCGGCTGTGGAATAGAACAAATGAAAGAGACAGAGAACACTTTCCTTTTTCATTACAAGATGTCAACTGGAATAGTTATTTCGCAAGTTATATAAAAGGACTGAAGGAACAATTTCACGTGAAACCAATCAATTTGTCACACTGGTAAGTAATCAGAATACATTTCTGTCATTGATGTATCGTTCGATGAGATAGTACTTTGAAAAAGTACTTTATCGACTCAATCATAAAAATATTAGTGAAGAAGGAATAATAAATTCTGCAATGTATTTTGCATTGAACGGACACATCAATCCTTGATCATCATCTGAGAATGACCAATTTTGAAAATTTTTTGGTGTCCCAAAAAATAGAAGGAAGAAACAGTCTTCACTAATTTTTTATACATGTCCTTGGGGAAATGTACGGAATTTATTTTCTAAAGAAATGAACTTTCAACGTTCAAGCCAGTCTCGAATATACCTACACAGTGGGTTGAATGGACTGTAGCCTATCAGAAACAACTACTTCCCTGGCTAATATCACGCAGAGCGTTGGATTATATCCGACAGGCGTCAGTGCAGGAAATTTTCTGTGACAATTTTACGAAATTTTCTGTGAAAATTTCTGCACTGACGCCTATCAGATATAATCCAACGCCCTTCGTGGTATTAGCCAGAGGAGTAGTTATTTTCTGATAGGCGTCAGTCCATTCAACCAACATTGTAGGTATATTCGAGACTTGCTTGAACGTTTAAAGTTCATTTCTTTAGATTTTTTTACTGCCAGTCTTCAAGCATAGGCCACTGACTAATAAGAAAGGAATTTATGTTTTGGTCATTTTATATGTGTTTTTTGGCAACCAACTACCAACAGCAAGAGCATTCTTTTTTATCGTGATCTGAGATCATGAAAAAATAGTTCTGAATGAATCGTCAATTCAGAATATTATAAATTTTTCAATTTCAATGTCTGGAAGACGGATACACTGAAATATTTTCCACTATCATGTTGAAAACTATATAATTATCATTGATTTTTTTTTCTTTGAATAACAAGAATCAGTATTCCACATTTGCCAGAGGAAATAAAGACGTTCAAATTCAGTGATAATGCTGTTTCTGGAACAACGTGTTTTACGATTAATATCTGGAAAACGTTATTTTCGCTAACTATACTGCCTTCGAAGTTAGAAGAAATCTATAAAATAAAAATTAATTGAAACAGACATCATTCCATTCCATTCAAACATTCATTGCGAATATTTGAAGAACAAACTGAATGAAAAATGTATTTTCCAGGTAATTCAGTGGCTATATGAGATAAGTTAGTTTGAAAGAACCTTTTCTCTCATATAATTCAAAGTTCTAGTTTTTGGGAGAACTATTTGTAACTTTTGTAAATGATCTTCACATCTTTGTTAGGTGCTCATTGTGAACTCAATCAGTTTCTTCTTTCCTACGCAAATTTACACATTTTTTGTATGCAGATGTAGAAGCAAAAAGCCAAAAAACTTTCAGTCAGTAACTGATCCCTCCAATGAGTATGTTCTCTTTAGAATTGAAAATATAATTGTTTCAATACCCCGACTGATCCATGCTTTTGAATTCAATGAATTTATTGTATTTCATCACATCATTATAAACAATACAATAGTATAGTGTCAAAGTTATTTCCTAGGTTTGTGACATTATCGAAGGCAATGATAGGATTTTTCTCAAGGTTGGAGCCTCCGGTTTCGTTTCATTGGAGTAGCGTTACTTTCTCCATGTTGGTCGAATTACTGACGATAGTCTCTCTCTCATGGTTTTCAGCGACCTGAGAAATGAAAAAAACTGCTTTGAAAGTCTAGGGCCCTTTCACTACATCTATCTGGCCTACCAAAAATTCACGAAATATCCTTTTTGTGGATGTGGTAACTATGATCTAGCTCTACCTACCTATAGCTGCTCATGAGAAAATGAGAGATATGAGATATGAAAATGAGATATGGATATATACGATGGTTCCAGTCCAAGTCACTGTATATATAGCAACTGTATATTCCTGGCAGACATAACTGCCCTATTCGCTCATCATTTATCATCGACATACTTTCAGTAGGACACTGCTTCCTTTAAACAAACGTATGACACCGCATTGACCAGTCAATTGAGTCCTGTGGAGGCTCAGAGCGAGAAGCAATGAAACCATATTGTTGGTTGCAAAAGTTGATGATATGTTTGCGAAATGGCAGTACAGTGAAGAGCAACTGACAAATGTCTCTCCCTTAGCCCAAAAATCAAATGCACATTGGAACAGAAATCCCAAGGAACAATCGCATTCTTGGATGCACTAGTAAACAGACGAGAATATGGAACATTGATACCTGAATGAAAAGTTCCACCACCAGCTAAGACAGAAGAGAAGGTAATTATGATTCAGTTGAGCAGGCTTGATCCATAAGTGATCCTGAGACTATTCCCAAGGAACTCAATCATTTGAAAAATACCTTCAAAGAAAATGGGTAAAACGAAGCCAAATTTCAGCGGAAAACGACCCAAAGAGAATGCCGAAGCAATGCCAAATGAAGTGTTTATGCAAAAGCGTTTTTGCGCTATGTGAAGTGTGTTACTGAATTAGATAAAGCTTGAAGAAAAGTAATCTGAATTTGTTATTCGGGTCTAGGAAATCCATCAAGAAGGGTCTAAAGTCAGCAAATATTTCCAGAGGGCCTTTACCGAGAGTATATCGAATCCCTTATATTTATGGATCGGTCTACATTTGAACCACGAAAACAAATTTCCCAATATTTCAAAAATTATACTCCTGAAAAGGTGTCTTTCAATTCTCACTATCGATGGAGCGAAACCGGAGACTTCAGTCTCAAATGTAGTATATACTGTGAGGAAAATCAAAGCACTTTGTATTTTCCCTTATCGTTTTTGATGATGTCTTCTGCAGTAGTAGACAACTTCAGGCATAAAACCTGTAATTCTTGGTCAAAAAACTTGGAAAATTATTTCAACATAGTTATATCCAGTCGTGAAAGTTCACAACATTCAATATATTATTATTATTATTTCATTGTCTTCATTAATCTTGCAAGAGTGACATTTATGCAAACAATCCAAATACTATTATAATCATTTTTTATTTTTCAGGTTTGCCATATTTTGGCAGTTTCTCAAAATATCGCTGGTCTTCTTTACTTGCAACACTGTGATTTCCAAATACCAAACTGTCGCCCAAATATATTACTAGTCTCAAGTTTATTTTTTTAATATTAACTTATTTATTTTTTGATTGTGATAATAAAAATGTATCATGACACAAGGATTCATCAAGAGTGATGTTTCAAAATGAAAAAATAAACAGTAGGTATAAATTTCAAAAGTGTTCATCATTTGCCATAATTTGTATATAAATCAAAATCCATTCCTGCATTAAAATCAACTTCTTCAAAACAGTCTAGTTCTAGGTATGACTTGTAGTTCGTTCTAAATTTTATGTTGTCCAATTCTGAGCAAATATTAGATTTGTTATCGTGATTGTGAAACAATGGTGTATAATTAACGAAAAGTCATATATTTTTTCGAGCATTGCGTCAAGGTTTCTTTCTTGCTTGAAAAATCAAACATTACGTCATACATATTCAACATTTGTATAGAAGCTTAGTGAATATTTGTGGTGGAATTTTTCATCAGTTCCTAAAAATTATGTACGGAATCATTACTTCAGAAAAAAGTGAGCTCTAAAAACTAGCGTCGAATCAACTCGACGCAATCTTTACTGGTTTATGAAAATGATGGTTGTTTCATCTAATTGTCATTTTTACAGTGAAAGCTACAGTGAGATAACAAGATATCCCATTTACCGATCGATGTTGCACAGTGAGCCGTCATCAATATTTTTCAAAAGTTTGACTAATATCAAGTAATTTTTTCCAAGAAAATATTAAAACTCGATTTCAGTTTCAAAATATTTGTCCTGAAGTTCCTAGAATCAATTTTTCATTTCAATGCATTGTGGAATTCCGAAGATACTTCAAGAGGAGAGGCAATTCTCAAATTTTCAACAGAATCTCTTTTCTACTGAGTTTTTGAATAATAGATGTTAAGAACAGAAATGTCTTGTCTCAACGCCAAATCAACAGCCAATAGAGTCTAATCAACTTTGAATGTGAACGAAATGAGTTGAATACTTACTGAAACACTGAAAATTATTGGTAATGCGGCTGAACTTAACAAACCGTGCCTACTTGACTGTACAGACGGTATATTTCTCACTTTTAGGTACTAACCAGCTCCTTCATTTCCATATTTTCATTACCAGTAATCAATCAAGATTTCTTGAAGCTGTTATATCAGTAATAATAAGTTTGGATGCAATTGATACGGACAGTAGAATTGATCAATTAATCATTATTTTTGAACCTCTTACAATTTCAATTATTGGCTCGTCTAAAAAAAGGGTTTGAGTGAGAATACAAGAAACAATAATCAACAGATTCACAAAAAATATCAGAAATGAGGAAAACAATAAATGAGAGCTTTGCTCAAATAAAAATAAAAGAGCCAATGAAATATTGAAGAAATGGAAAGATCAGCAAATGAAAAAATGTAATGGTAGAACAAATACTGCCTAGTAGGTAATGATTTCGAGAAAAAGATAGAAACTGAACCTATAATAATGAAAATAAATAACAGCAAACAATTCATTTCCCTAATTTTGGACCAATTACCAACAAATAACTCATTCAATACAGTTTATTGTATGATATTCACTATAAAGGAATTTACAAAAACCTCTGACGGTTTTTGTAAAGCGGTTTTGTAAAACCCTTTATAGTGAAATTCATATCATAAACTGTATCAATGTACTAACTAGCTTCTTCATTTCCATTTCTCATTACCAGTAATCAATCAAGATTTTCTTGAAGCTGTTATATCGATAATAATAATAAGGTTGGATGCATTTTTATTTACCACCATTTACTGTGAGCAATAGTTATATTCAAATTCTACTTGTATATTTGGTGAATAAAAAAAAAATGATATGCAAGTAATCACTATTCTTGAACCTCTTACAATTTCAATTATTGGCCCGTTTAAAAAAACGAAAGGGTTTGAGAACACAAGAAACAATAATCAACAGATCCACAAAAAAATATCAGAAATGAGGAAAACAATACATGAGAGCTTTGCTCAAATAAAAATAAAAGAGACAATGAAATACTTGAAGAAATGAAAAGATCAGCAAATAATTAGGTTATGATTTCGAGTGAAGGATAGAAACTGAACCTATAGTAATAAAAATAAATAGGTAGCAGCAAACAATTCATTTTCCCAATTTTTGGCCAATTACTAACAAAAACTCATTATTACAGTTTATTGCATTTTCATATAAACAATTATTGATATCATGTCTTATTTTTGTGTGATCATATTAATTGTGATCATATTAATTGTATGATCACGAAATAAACTGTGTTAATGAGTTTTGGTATGGATTTTCATCAAGTATCGGCCAGTTCTGTTGAATAATTACTGAAAAATTACGCCATTTTAAAATGTCTTCATTTCCTGCATAAACGGACTTATTATTTATCCTCCGGTATTTCCTCACCAGCATGGTCAAGTGTAAAAATACGCATAAGTCACGCTATTTGATTTTACTCCTAATCATCAAGATCAAACATTGGCTTCCTCAGGATGTATTACAATGAGCGCAGAGGTGGACTTCAAATATAAGAAACGAAGAACCGTCCTATACTTATACAAACCTATGCAAGAAGGAAATACATTTTACCCATATCATGCAGGCTGGTCCAAAAATGTACACAAATGATGACTTTTTTATTTTTGGTGGTACCAGAAACATTTTAATCAGTCAAATTTTCACACCCGTCAAGATGCAACAAACGAAAAACAATTAATGATATCAATTTTTATTTTTTGAGTGAAATACAGTTTTTAAGACTTTGATGTGATATTCTTCTTGTGAAATCCCAAAAATTGGGATTCTGTATATGCTTTTAATGAAAAATACAGAATGATAGTCACAAACAACCCTACCAAACAGTTGTTGGACTACAGTAGGGATGAACTACGATGTCTAACAGGCCTTCTTACAGGTCACTGTCATTTGAATCATTATATGCAGATAATCGAACTATGGAAGAGGGTCGAATAGACCCACTCACTTTGGACCTAACCTAACCTAACCTAACCCAAACAATCCTTGAACGTATGATGCCGAGTATGAGATTATAAAAACTTATTTCACTGAAAGAAATTGAACTGGAGAAAATTGTATAGAAATAATAAAAGAAATATTGAATGAACAAAAGATGGCCTGTTGACTGATCTGGGTATCCTGAATTGAATTCAGTAGATATGTGAGTGTAATATCCCATAAAAGTAATTGTTTATGTGATACAACAAAAGTTATCTTGAAGTTTCTGTAGAGCTTAGAGAAAACAAGAAGTTTCTCAGACAAATTGCGTATTTGTTTCCTCAACGAATACAGCGTATTTATTAAACATCCGGCAAGAATTTAAGGGACTATTCCTTGTACTGTTCTTAGGATATTTAGTCCTGTGATTATTTTTGAGAGGGCGTTTTGTTTCGAAGATACGGATCGAAAAAGAATTTCGATTTATAACAATTCATTACCAAAAATTACATGTAATATTTCTCAACCTACAAGAACCGTTGAAAATGGCTACCCTCCCCCCGCTCAAATGCAAGAATCCATATACTTCTCCTACCAGGATCGTTTCTGATTGCGTTACACCCAGCAATTGTCCAAGGAATATTCCTCTTATTTTTTCCGCATGTTTGATAAACACCCTGTATAATATCTCTTCAAAAACATGACAAAATATAGAAATTTTACCAAAGGAAACTTGTGCGACTCTCAAGAGCAGTTCATCCTCGATGCTTTACCATTCAAATTATTTATATTAAGCCTTAGGGAAAAAGGGAATTTTCAATAAATGTTCTCCTTGATTAACTTGACATAATTTGCCGTTTTGAATGAAAATATTAACAAGAAATGACAATTAGAAATTGAAATATTCCAAAACCAACTTACATCATGACGTTTCGATTGTTAGTATCCACAATCGTCTTCGGGTGATAACTGGACTTATTCCTTCGAAATGTCACTATTTACAGGTCATTCAAGTGCTTTCACCTATCCCCTCTTCCCTCTCTGCTTCATCGGTTTCAGCGGGATCTGAACGTTTGGCGGGAGTTGGTCGTATTCCGCTTGATTAGAGGTTTCCATATGTTACATATCTCTACCCTAGCTTGGCTAAATGCGTTGTTGAACAACATATATGCAGCTTCTTTGAATTTTCTCCTAAACCAGTGTTTTTCCTTGTGGATGATTTCAGCTTCAGCCTACTTGATTTTATGTTGATGAGTCCAAATGCTCTGCTATTCCTGATTTGCTGGTTTCTTCTCGCTGTGTGTGTTTCTCGTGTTCGGCAATGCGAACTTTTAATGACCTTTTAGTTTCACCGATGTATGATTCTCCGCACTCGCTGGATATCCGGTAAATGCAATATTTGGAATCGCAGTCAGCGTTTGGTGGCCTAGTTTTCATGAGGCTGCTACGGATAGTGTTCCCAGATCTGAAGCAGGTTCTGATGTTATACTTGTACCCAATCCTTCTCATCCTTTCCGACAATACTCTGCTGTAGGGAAGTGCAAGTAATGGTTGTGACGGCTTCTGATGTTGTACTTGGACCCAATTCTTCCCATCCTTTCCGACAATCCTCTGATGTAGGGAAGTATAAGCACTGGTTGTGGCGGCTTCTGTTCCTTGTGGAGCTCTTGCTGTCTTTCAGCTCAAGCGTGTTCCACCATCACAATAAATCCGTTGAAGGTCATTTTTGATGATGTCAAGTTCCTTTTCGAGACCTTCCTTACATTGTATTGTTTCATTATAATTCAGTTTAACATATATGTTATTTTTCAGCTAATCTTTGCAATTTTTTCAGATTCTTTCTGGGATCTCAAATCAATTTATATCATATTAGACAATGGAAGTCCGAACTAATAAAATGCAACACGAAACATTGTCAACCACCTTTAAACAATCCTTGTATTAGTTGAATAGTGAAACACTTATTGCGGTAGAATCGTCTTGTGATAGTGGCACAACTGTTTTTACTGAGGTCTTTCAAGTTTTGGAAGTGACTTTTACTCCTCAAATTTTCTTGAGTATTACCAAATATTATCGATTATCTGTCAAGTAGTTATTTCTAGAATGATACGTCATAATTACTGCCTCGAACACTATCATATGGAATAAATCCCAAACTAATGAAAAATGAGTTCAGAATTTTCAAAAGTCCGATCCTGTTTGCTACCCAACCTTTATTGATATTCTTGGAACAATAATGCATCTCCTATTTGCCTAAAAATGAACCACCCGAAGATTCATTAACAGTCATATTCTGAAATCTTAATAACGAGCATAATGAATCTCAGTGTTACCATAGCAGTAGTGCTCTTTTTTCTGAAACTCACAAATAGTGAGAGTTCCTCAAAAAATAATGTTTCTGTACAAAAAGCAATCGTTAGTGAATGTGGTGGCTTATTCACCGAAAAACAGTTTTTTCTACAGTCCCCGAAATATCCTCAAAACTATACCCCAAATCTCGATTGTGACTATTTTTTGAAAGGTCCGGAATGCCCTTTGCATTACAAAGTAGATTTTCTCCATTTTCATTTAGAAAACTCAGTTGGTTGTATCAAGGACAGATTAGAAATTGAAGATCAAGATGCTCTTTGCGGCAGAAAAAATACATCCAAAACCTATTTTGCGAAAAACGGAACGTTACATTTGAAACTGAAATCCGATAATGATTCATCCGAAAAAGGTTTCAAAATATTTATTACACGTTTGGATTGTGAAGAGAAATCAATTCAAAGTGAACATGCAACTACAAGAAAAAGCACTGAAACAGTAAGTACAAAATTTAGTTCAACAACCGTTGAAATTTCATTCAGTATTCAATTAATTTTTTTTTCGTAAAATGTCATATATATTTCGTTTGTATAAAGATTATCCATTGGAAGTAATATACAACTATAGGTTGAACAGACATAGTATGTATGAAATTTTATGAGTCAACTATTTGGATTTTATTCAATGGACAAACAATAGATTTAGATTTTTCACAATCTATTATATATATTCCGAATCGTATTCGTTTCGTATTCATAAAAACAGGTGTGCTTCAGGACCAAATGAAAAATCATCGTAAACTATAAAAATGATTTCTGTCCATTATTACATATCATAATTTTATGTGGTTTGGAGGCAAAATGCAGATGAAACAATCAACAGATCATGAAAAATGAGAATTAAAACCCCCTATGTTTTTATTCTTATTTTCCATTATGCATTCCTACCAAGTAGTAACGAATACATCTATAAATCTATTAAACATAATATTAGATTTTACATAGAATATCTGATTTGAACTTGCTTGAACGATAGTATCGATTTCATGAGAGGAATTTTTCAAACTGAAAAATTCGAAAAACATATGCTTTAATTACTTGAATATAATAATAATAATAATAACAAGAACAAGATGGATATTCTAATTATTGGAGTCCTTGGTGGAATGATATCCTCTCTACTCTCGAATCTTAAACTCATACCGACTTGCCGCACTAAGGCAGAAATCTTAGCCGCACAGATGCAGAAGGCTGTCATTCTTGGCTCACTGAGCTTGCTCTGGGCACATGATTTTTTGACCCAATGATCACTTACCCACGGTGTGGGGAGTGGTCACTGGTTGATAATGCTGGCACGCCCTCCCAAATGTATCGGGGCTTCGGGGGATAGGGCCTGACCAGCGCACACTAC
>WOGN01004226.1:3726-14342 GCA_015342105.1 Leptinotarsa texana
CTTTATTTAATCTTATTTTGTTAATAACAATTGCAATGTTTTACCTTCACCAAAATCCTTCAAAAACATTTTTCTAGAGGTGATTCCGAATCGAATGAGCTATCGCTCATATTTTTAGAACCTTTATCTCTATTTTTCATGTTTTTGAACTTGTTGATTAGACTATTCCATCAACACGATATCCCAGGTGATAACTAGAAAAAGTAAGTGCGTGCTATGATACTGGATAGTGAGTGTAGCAGTCACAACGACATGGGCGTGAATGTTTTTTGTTTCAGATGGGGGTTTACGTGAGTTGTAATTGTTTGTCAGGTGGGGTGAGGAGGTGAATTGAAGTTTAGTAAGGTATGTGCCATTGGACATTTTTAGAGTAGCTTTAAAGTGGAACGATATTGGCTGGAGGCATTATTGGAGGAGCCATAGCTGTAGTGTTACTATTTTATCGTGGTGTGAGGAGGTAGATTCGGTATTGGTGTTGTTATTAGTGTGAAACATGAAAGTGTGCTGAAATACACCTCTCCAATAAATTAACGAACCACATTGAAATTTCATAACATATTGTTGGCGTTGATAAAAACTCCTACTGCAGTGTTATATAATACACATAATCACGTATCGTGATTTTCGACACTTCAACATAACTAATCTTTTAGACGATATTCATGATCTCCTGTGACACACTGTCATTGCTGAGAATAACCTGGACAAAAAAAAATTGAAATTTTCAAGAAATTCATTATCTCGGTATTTGACAATAATGCTCCTTTCGTTCAAAGGAAAATAACTAAACAACCAGCACCTTGACTAACAGAAAATCTCGTAGTATTGAAAACAGAAAGATTCCCTCATTCTTCTTTTTTTTGTATCAAGATGGAGTAGTAGAAAGCCAAAAACTTTCTTTCCCAAAAATTAATCACTCCTAAAAAATATAACCCCTTCAAATCAAATAAGAAAGGAATAGAAATTCAAAGAAATTCAAAAAAACAAAAGTAAAATCTGATTTTGAAAGGTACAAAGAACTTAAAAATTATACACTTTCATTGACCAAAAATGTCAAAAAAGCTTACCTCAATCATGTACTCCAAATGAAAAACTCGAAAGCATCTTGGAAAACTCTTAGGAACCTGAGTGTTTGCTCAAGTCCGAAAAATTCGATTCCTGAGCATTTGTCTAACCCAAATTCTTTGAACGATTCTTCCTATCTACGAAATGTAACCAGTAATTGTGATGAAAAAATAATGTTCTTCAGAAAATCAGTTCAAGATTCACAATGTGATGTTTCATTTAGGTTGATCACTATTGAAGAGGTTAACAATATCTCGCATAATATTCGTACTAAAGTTTTTGGAACAGACAGTAGAAACCCGGATATGCCCACATAATAAATTGTTGTATTGAAAAATCATATTTTCCTCTTGTATGGAAGATCTCTGTTGGCCTACCAATTCAAAAAAAATCCTAAATGTTTTGCAGATTTGAGAATTATACGCATCAAAACAACACAACTTGAAACTCAATTCTGAAAAATCCAAAGTATTATATTTCGACAGTAAAATAATATGAACTGCTTAAAGAATAGTTTCAACCTTCGAGTTGACAATACTCCATTGGAAATCTGTAACTCAGCCAGAAATCTCGGTTTAGTATTAGATACAGACATGTGTTTTTCTCAGCAAATAAAAAATCTTATTGTTGATCTTTCGGAACTCTGAAACTTGTTTACAGTAATCTATTGTGATTTCCTTCATGGACCATGCCTAACGAAAGCCGATAATATAATACAAAAAGTGCAAAATAGCTGTGCAAGACTGACTCATAGTATCAAAAAATAAGAACATATTTCACATAAAATTGTTGAATGCATCAGGCTCACAAACAAACCCTCACAAACTTTTAACCAGCATTGATCAACCCTCAAGCATTGATCAATGAATTCATTCCTAGATTCAAAATACATTCGCAAAATATCAGATACAAATCTACCTTGACCATGCCTCAGCACAAAACTGTATTTTTTCAAAGGTGTTTTGTCTTCAATGCCATTCAAATGTGTAATACTCCGACTGATGAATTCAAATTATATAATATAAATAAGTTCAAATATAAATTAAAGCACCATTTACTTGATAAGCAGTAAGCATATTTATGCGACCAGACATATTAATTACTTCATTTCAATTTATACTCATACTTCATTTCAATTATCTTTATTGTTAGCTATATATGCAACCATAATTCACAATTTATAATGTATTTTTTTCATTTCATGGCTTTCTATTGATTCAAAGTTTGTCAGTCAATTTTATTAGTATATATTTATATTTTTTTCCTTTTGGGCTCTGTCCCTCTGTTGTATAGTATAACTAAATAAATAAAAGGTGAGACGTTTCAGAAATATTAGACATATTATTTTAATTATATCTTCAAACTTTCTGTATGAAGATCTGAATCAGTTTCTGTGCATGTCCCTGTGATAGTTAACATTTTTCATATCGATGCACTGGTGTATCTGAAGCCTTGGCAAGTCTAAGACCCAAATTTTGAGATTATTTTTAAATTTGTTACTATTGATTTTTCTATATGATGTGGGAAGAGATTATATAATCGAGGAGATAGGTATGAGTAAGACCTTTAAAAGATGTTTTTCCTTGAATTCGGAACATATGAATTATTTTTTTTTGTCGAGTTTCATATTGGTGTTCTATTTTCCTTAATTCATGTCTGTTAATATGTTATATTCTTATAATTTTAAGAAAGTAGAGTTGTCAGATGACTAGAAATAATGTTTCTTTATAAATGAGTCGGTCGGGTAAATTCCTTTTTTGAGGTGAATAATTTTCAATACTGATTTTTGTGCTAGTTCTAGGTGTTTCAGAAAAGTTATGTTTGCTGCTGTCCAAGCAATTATACCAAATGTAAAGTGGGTTTCGGACAATGTATAGTACAGAAATGAAAAATGAAAAATAAAAATTTAAAGATTCCAAATCCAGTTACTAAACGACGTTTCGATTGTTCGTATCTACAATTGTCTTCGGGTGATAACTGGAATTACTCCGAGATCTGACTATTTGGAGGTCATTCAAGTGCTCTCACCTATCCCCTCTTCCCTCCCTATGCTTCATCGGTTTTAGCAGAAGCTGACCGTTTGGCGAAAGTTGGTCATGTTCTGCTTGATTAGAGGTTTCCATGTGTTGCGTATTTCTACGCTAGCTGGGCTAAATGCGTTGTTGGACAACATATATAGGGCTCTTTTGAATTTTCTCCTAAACCAGTGTTCCTCCTTGTGGATGATTTCAGCTTGAGCCCACTTGATGTTATGTTGATGAGTCCAAATATGCTCTGTTATTCCTGATCTGCTGGTTTTTCTTCGCTGTGTGTGTTTCTTGTGCTCGGCAATGCGAACTTGCAATGACCTCTCAGTTTCACCGATGTAGATTCTCCGCACTCGCAGGGTATCTGGTAAATGCAATTCTTGGAATCGCAATTCGCGTTTGGTGGTCTGGTTTTCGTCAGGCTGCTATGGTTAGTGTTACCAGTTACCAGATCTGAAACAGGTTCTGGTTATACTTGGACCCACTTCTTCTTATCCTTTCCGACAATCCTCTGATGTAGGGAAGATTGCGGCGACTTCTCTTCCTTGTGGAGCCCTTGCTGTCTTCTAGCTAAAGCCTGTTCCACCATCACTCTTGCCCTTCTCGGGTTACACGTGGAAAACCAAAAATGCAGTTTTTCGTTATTTTCGAATGGAATTGTTATTTCGGAGAATATTAAAAAATGGAAGAAGAAGAAGATGTTATTGTATTCGAAGTGTACTATGATGAATGAATAATAAATATTCGATAAAACGTTTCGTGTCAACATGGCCACTATCCTTTTTTTTCTGTCTTTTTCATTAAAGAGGTTGATGAAGTGATGAATTCACAATCCACGAGCATATCACATTTGATATTATTTAAGCGTTTCATTTGAAATAACCAACCATCATCAGTGAAAACAATTTTGAATTATGGTCTCGTCGTTACTTCTTTTGTAATTTTTTTCGATTTCTTCAAAATATAATTTAGACAACCCAATAAATTCGACAGATAGGTACCCTAGCACAATAAAAATTCGTACTTTTTCGTTTTGGAAATATTTGTAATTCCGTAATCCTTCTTTCAAGGCTTTTTTCTCCCTAATCAATTATAATTCGTAATATTTTTATAATTCTTAATCCTGGAGGTAACGAAAATATCAGTTTTTGTCAAAATTCGATTGATGTATAATTTGGTATGATCAAATAGCATCAAAATTTATTTATCATCTTAAACGCGTAGGCTTTTGCTTGGTTTCTATGGCAGGAAAAATGAATGCGTTATTGATATCTGTCGAGAACTATCAGACGTTTATTAACATGTCAAAGTTGTATTCAATGATAAAAGGACTGATATGCTATATTTAGCTATTCATAATCAAAAAGAAATTCTCTTTTGGCAAGGAATATTTATCTTTTTTTAATTTAGGATTGGCCAGTTACACAAACTATGCTAATCAAGATTGTTCTTTACAAGAAATTGCCCACGAAATGGGAATTTCTGTAAAATCCACCAGAACTATTTTGAAAAAGAACAAATAACCATGCTACAGGATACCCAAAGTTCACCATCTCAATGAAAGGGATTATGGAAGGAGAGTACGATATGCGAAGTGGTTAAGATGTAGAAATAGGGAAGTATATTTATAAAAAATAATAATGATGGACGAATCAAAATTCAGCAACAGTGGTTGGTTTAACAGAAATATACATTATAGGTGGAATAATACAAATGAATATTTACAGAGGGAACCAAATATCATATTGATGCACCCAATATCCTAGAAGTTATGATTTTTTTGATATTTTTTAATGCTTTGCGAGATTCAAGCAATAAAAAAAGAACTGCATAAACCATAATTAATTCAAGTTGTAGATTTTGTCCGTCACTTTGTTAGACTTAGTGTAAATCTAGGGAGTAAGTAAAGACCCAATTTCAATAAACACAATGAGCAACGTTTTGGTCTTTAAGTTTCCATAAAACTCCGGAAATGGCCTTCACATATTCATAGAATTTTCAATTCAACAAGGCGATGTGACGGCCTGCAAGCGATTAGCTGTTACTGTTAACATTCAATTCGAATACGTTCATAGAATACATTGAAATTCGATAAAAGCCAACTCGAAATGAATGAAAGTAGATCAACCGGAATATTTTCATCACATACGCTTATATTCACTTTTCAATAGTCCAGTACACATTTTCGTACGAAAAACAAAATTATTGAATCGAGAAAATTTTTCAAAATTCAAAAACGCAAATGCACATTTTCATCGATCAATCGCTCTGGATAATCAAGTAGATTATTTCTTTCAAATGAAGGCTCAGCCTTCAAAACAGCGACAAAGCTGACAGACACGTGTGATGGTTAGGTTAGGTTCGTTATTATAAACAAAACTGTACAATTTTCTATTAGTTGTTTTTTGTAGTCACAAAATTCCAAAACTCATTTATATCATTATTTATATTTTCCTAAATACATTTTTTTCATCTATTCTGATATGACTTTTCATTTTACTCCTAAAGTCCATGAACTTGTTCTTATACTAATCCGACAGCTATTTCAATTTCGTATATCTTTCTTTTTCGTTCAGTATACTTTTTGTTTTTTTGGTGAACCAAACTGGATATGAGTTACAGTTTCTACTGCCAGTAAATTTAGGAACACACTCGTTTACAACATCATCCAATATCTTATAGACGCTGTGTTCACATCATGTTCATTTAATACCGAATACCAACTCTAATAGTGCGACTCTTTGAAGTTCGTCGATTCAAGAGATAAAATGGTGATACAGAGAACAGAATGGTAACCATCTTTATTTACGAAACGTAGATCCACTTTATTCACCTTGAAGCAATCAGAGTTCTTTTCAGAATTAACAATTAGGTCTTATGTAGACCCTGGTGATTTTTACTATATCATTGTGTTGCTTGCATGCATTGAGGTCAAGGACATCGGGTAACAGATTGATTTTTTCACTGTGACTGTCATTTCTTGAATACTGAAATCTCCAACAATGTATGTTGCAGATTCGTAAATGTCATTCAGGCTATTAGACGGAGTGTAAACTACACCAAATGAGTAAGTGTCCTTATTTATTGCGTGCTTCACGATATTGAGTATTTGGAATTTGTTTTTAATTGCTATCAGAACCCCACCTCCAACTCCAATTCGATTCTGTAACCATGTGTCTGTAATCATAAGAATATCATATTCATCTTCGAGTGGCCTCCTGTGAAGGTCATTACACTTTGTATTGTCACCTATAATTCTGGCTATAAATAGATATACTCGTAATGCCTACCTACTTCTAACTGTCTGTTAGTGAGCCCTTCAGAATGAAAACTACAATCTACAATAACATTCACATATAGTGCTTTGGGGAATTTATACTACTTAATAACTACATAACAGATCAACCAAAACAATTCAAAAGTGTAAACCTAGCTTAAATAAAAGTATATTTAAATAAACATGTAGTGAGTGAAATAAAGTAACTTAACAAAACAGCCACTATTCAGTTTTTCAGGTGCATGTTAAATTGAATATATTCCTTCACCAATTATTTTTACATCATTGCCAACCTTTGCAAATACTCTTACTTTCTTAGTCCAGACTTTTTGTGTGCCAAATTTTTTTTTTTGCATATGTTAGAGTTAATAACGATTTTCCGTTAGATCTTCATTTAAATAAATTCCCGTTCCTTTCAAGGCAGCTCTGACGTTATGAATTTCGTTACGCTTTAGGTAGGAAACAACATCAACTCTTACTGTTCTAGGCGTCTGCTCTTTGTCTCCAGATTTTCCAATTCTGAAAATATTGTTGATTTCGCCCAATGTACATTTGATTTTGAGTCCACCATTGAATAAAAGGAGAACCCTAGATTGGATATTCCCACTATTTTCCTCTTTCATTCCCACTATTCTCAGCGTGTTCATTCTTCAGCTTTGTTCCAGATAGTCAGTTCATTTTACTCATGACAAATATTTTTTGCTAGTTAGATTTAGCTAACTAACCTAAAGCATATAATTCAGTCACCATGTTTGTTTATTTTACTCTGCAAGTTCTGGAACTGCTTACAGAGTTTTTCCAGTTGCTCTTCTATTTCAGCAGTGAACTTTGGAGTCAGTTTGTTGATTATTGTTTCTAGTGTAGCTCCATCCATAATAATCGAAGTCGTCGATAGAAACAGACAATAATTCTAATTTATCACAAATTATTTTAAGCAAAAAGGAAGTAGAACAAGGCTTAGTAGAATTAGATGTTAATGAAGGCTCAGGACCTGATCAAATACCTGCAATCTTCTGCAAAAATTGTGCTCAAACTTTATGTACTCCTCTAACAATTCTTTTTAATATGTCACTTTGTTGTGGATATTTTCCTGTCAGTTGGAAAGTTGCGAGAGTAACACCCATTTTTAAAAACGGAAAGAAAGATAATATTGAAAATTATCGTTCTCTAAGTAAAATATCAATAATACCAAAACTATTTGAACGCTTAATTTATAAATATATATTTCATTTAATTAAAAACATTATTATACCTGAGCAACATGGTTTTTTTAAAAATCGATCTCTTGAATCGAACCTATTTTGTTACTTTGAATTCTTACATGATAATTTGGATAGCAAAATTCAAGTAGACACTATTTACAAAGATTTCAGCATGGCCTTTGACAAAATTAGTCATAATACACTACTTCGGAGACTTGCTGAAGTCGGTGTAAGTGGTGCGATGCTAAAATGGATCGAATCATATTTAAAAAACAGAACTCAATATATCTTTATAGACGGTTATTCATCTGAACCTTATCCAACACCTTCTGGAGTACAACAAGGGTCCCATCTAGGGCCCTTATTCTTTATTATCTATGTTAATAGCATTAGGCAATGTTTTAAAATGCCAAATTTTTATTGTATGCTGATGATCTGAAAATTCATCTTCAAATAAAATCATTGTCGAATTGCTTGAGAATTCAGAGTGACATGAATAATTCATTTGAATTTTGTAAACAAAACGAATTATATCTCAATTTTTCCAAATGTAGTTGTATATCATTCACATATTCATGTCACATAAATAATATCTTGCTGTCACGAGTTAATACATGTAAAGATTTAGGAGTTATTTTTGACTCCAAACTTATTTTCGATAAACATATAGATTATGTTATAAATAAGAGCAGTAGAGCTCTGGGATATGTCAAGAGAAAACGTAAATTCTTCAATCAAACAAAATCAATACAAAATGTCTATAATGCTTTTGTATTAATAAGTTGATATTTGCATCAACCATCTGGAGTCCACAGTATGATATATACATAGATCGATTATAACGTATTCAAAATCGATTTTTAAAACTTGTTGCTTACAAACAAGGTATTCGAATTACTGAAAACAGTGATACTTCACGAATTAGACGAGACCTCCAGTTAGTATCGTTGGAATATAGGCGTAACATATCAGATATTTTATTTTTACAAAAAATAATAACAAACAAAATAAATTGTCCATCGTTATTATCAAACATTTACTTAAATGTTCCAAATAGAACAATGAGAGCACATGAATCATTTAATTTATCTTTCAAGAGAACAAACTGTTCACAGAACCCTCCTCTATGTCGATGCGTTAAATGGGGTAATTATCTCGCAAACTGCTTCGATATTTTTGATAGTTCTTTGCTCACTGCCAAAAAAATATTGAAAAATTATTTTCATGAATTATAATTAACACATTTCGTCAATAACTATTAATCAGTTTTAATTGTTATTGTATTTGATTTCAATTCATTCCTTACTTTAGATACAATGTACATGTGTAGTATAGATATTAATCTAATTTAATATTAATTCAATTATGTGGATACTGTAGTGATTTTTTTTCTGTTTGTATCCCGAATATATATAAATATATATAAATGAAATAAATAATATTTAACCAGCCGGCATCCTTCAGTTTATGTGATATTCTTTCTCTTCTAATACCTAAAATTAACCGTAAGCAGGAATTCTGAACTTTTGTATCTTTTTCTCGAATTGGTTGGTTAAACATAAACAATACAAAACATCAGCATAATTGAATATAGATAAAACTAACAATTCACACAAATTCGCCTTCACTTTCATGTGTAGGAAATATTGGTGTCCATATATAATTTCAAGCAAATGATATGCACGCCTGATAAACTGATTAACCTGACTTTAGAATTTCATGTCCTTATCTGAAATAATGCTCAGGCTTTTGGCTTCTGGGATAACCCCAAGTACGTGATCATTTACTACGACTTTCACAGACTTGCAAATATCATTTTTAGGGCTTTTTAGTCGGAAAACAATAACATTGGATTTGCTACAATTTATATTTAGGCAGTTATCAGAAGCATTCTTCACGAATTGATTTGAGTACATGCATTATCCCTCATTTCAAGTGAAAAACTATGATACAACCGGATATCGTTTGCATATAAATATATATTACAAAATTTTGAACATTTTGCAAGTTGAGATGTGTAGGCGGCAAACAAAAGAGGTCCCAAAATAGAACCTTGTGGCACTCCACATACAAAAGTTGTATTGAGGTGTTAAAGCGGATCAAGAATGATTGTGTGGCTCTTGATGAAAATTACGTTTATGAATGAATGTGTTTTCTATCTCAGACCCGGGACTTTTCAGGCCTGGTTATATCTGAGGATCAAAGTCAATGTCGATCACGCCCTATCTGAGCACAGTATTTCATGATTACTGCAATCAAACGAATCCAATCTGGACGTGAATCCCAACGTAAATAACGAAGAATGAAATAATATACCCAATTTCGAAGAAACAATATGTACTTCATCTGTTTGAGCCTCGGGAAAATATAAAGTTCAGTTGAACGGGTTGGTCTCTTAAGCATGAAAGCGGATTTTGAGCTGCCGTAATTTGAACAGAACTTTCAGACGGCGCCAAACAGTAGGAGTGGCAGTAATGTCGGAGAGAATTTAAAATCCCTGCATTCGGAATGTGAGCCTTTCGTTTTCCGCGAAATTATTCCACATTCGGGAAGGCGGGATTACTGACGGGAGAAAATCAAACTCCACCTGGTTTGCGAAGTGGAAAGTGATTCGGATTTGGTGAATGCCACGCACATTCGGTTATAATACAGGGCTGTCGAAAAATATTACGTGGAAATTGTTGGGTCTGGAGATGATCAAAATAGTTCGATTACTGCATAACTACCGTATGATCTATCCAATAATTCATTTTGCATTCATGTATTGCACGGGGTCGCCCCTTTCATAACAGTACAAACATCAAATATGAATAATAGGTATATACTCATCGATAAATCAATCGATGAAACAATCTTCTTCACTGCTAGACTCAATAATTACAAATATTGATGAAGTTTATAAAATTAATGTTATACACCAATGATTCTCGAAGTGCTCTATATCGACCTCTAGGGGTCTATGACAACCTGCAAGGGGTCTACGTCACCGAAAAAAAAAATTGGGGGTCCATGAAATGAAAATGGGGGTCCACAATAGATGATCTC
>WOGN01004227.1:0-14342 GCA_015342105.1 Leptinotarsa texana
GTTCGAGAAGGGTTCGACAATGTTCGTTACCGCAACATAAACCGGCCGCCAGCTTCGGTTCGAGTTAGTAGGCATGGAGAAAGCGAGCTGTTAACATGTTGTGCAGATAAACGTGTGTAAATAAATTAGTTACGTAAATATTGTAAAAATAAATTAGTTTAAGTGCGTTAATCCGTTACAGTATGTTTGGGGGCACAGTTCCATACATGAGAACAATACTCCAATGAAGATCTGATCTGAGCTTTATGAAGCATTACAGTTGCTGAGGTGTATACAGTTTTCTGGTTTGGAACAGTGTTCCAAGCTTTTGAGGAGCAACGTTTGCAATTTCAGCGACATGATTATCCCAATAAATATTGGTGTTCATTTCATCTTCCAACAATATCGGAGCAGAAACCGGAATTGTCAGTCCTGACACTATTATATCCAGTTCGGAGACATTCATCTTTCTGGATTTCTGAAGAAAACCAATGCCTTGGTTTTCGTACCAATAAATTGAACCTGGTTCTTTCAGGAAGCTGAAGAACCATACACAAAAATGATTCGACAGGTCATAGCATCTAAGTTTAGCCAGCAAACCCTAGTGCCATATACGGTCAAATGCTTTGGAAATATTAAGCGCAACAGCTCTCGACTCTCCATGTTTCCCGATTGCCTTATTCCATATTAAGAATCATATTCATGATCGCTCAAAATGTTAAAGCCTTCCAAATATTTGAGAATATAGTGGTTTACGGCTTTCTTCGTGATGTTTGCGACTGGTCAATTGAAAGATGTTTCTTGGCCTTTTCAGGGATAGGCTGAACGTGAGCAATCTTCCGAAAAACCCCTTTCTTGTAGGACAGGTTGAAAAATCTGCAAAATACTGAGATAGAGATAGGTTGAAATTCTGTTCCTTACCTTCTACATTGAGTATGTCATAGGTAGTTTTGGAATCGTAATCGTTCTAAAAATGTTCAATTATTATATAGGTATATTCATCATTTACTATCCACCAGCTCTCGAACAGTCTTGTTAGAAAATCATTTACGAGTCTCCTATTGCCAGGAGAGGCCGTATCATGTTTGGTGAAAGCTTTCCGATAATCCGCAAATGATAAATTTTCCATACCTGTCAGTTCCGTGTCTTCTAAAATATCAACATGGCGTCCATCTATATTAAAAAAATAACCAAAAATATTGATTACTTATCCTGGAATTTTCTGAGCTAATCGCGTCTGAATTGCTGTCAATCTAGTAGTATGAGTTACGTCTGTTGAATAAACAGTTTCATCCAAATTTGAACTTATCAGTCCATATACCATTTTTCAAAACGTTGTGGTCATTAATATGTATTGAAATGAATTCCCACCAATGCTTCCCACAATTCTGACTTGTACTACGACATATTACATAGAAAATATAGAACAAAAATTCAACCTGAACGATTACCTAGAAAACAATCAAATATCTCATTGAGCGACCAACGTCAGAAATAACTGACGGTTTTGTCTAAATCTGTCTTGCAGTGGAGTACGAAAATTATGGTGAACAGATGAGGAAAAATAATAATAAAATATATAGAATCCCAACCTCGACAATGTTTTTGTTTCAATGCAATAATATTTCTGAGAATTTGTTGCCTACTACTATGAAATTGTACTATAGAAGTTAATCACTGAACCTTATTGAACTTAAAACGAATTAATACAGTTTATTGTATGATTTTCTCTATAAAAGGGTTCAACTAAAACCGCGACACTTGTTTCGCTATACAAGAGCTTCCTCAAGTTTATGCTGGATGTGATGCTATTTTGTGATGAACTTTCAAGTCTGAAATCTTTTTTGCTTAATCAGAATGTGGTTACTCCTGTTTCACGTTTCGAATTTCACCAAAGATCAGAACTAACAAGAACTGTATCCATAACTTTTGGATACTTTTTAAATATTGATACAGATATTGTAGACAACATGTATGGAAAATTGACAAATTTGCAGTACTCATCGTTCATAATAAATATTTTCTTAGAAAATGACCAATATTTCTGGGTTTATTAGTCGTGGTCTGCAGGATTTTATATCTGACGTTTCGTCTGCTACTGCGACATACATCATCAATGTCGAAACGGTCACGACCGAAGAGATATATCTTGCTGTGATTCGTAAACTGAAAATGGTCTTTGTGCATTTGTACTTTTAACGTACATCCGCTTTCGTACCTACTTGGTTCGACTTTTCTTGAGTTAGTGGGAAAGTATTTGTAGTCATTCATGCCGTGTTGATGGTTAAGTATTCTTCCTTAATGTTTTTCTATGGCGTCTCTGAATAGGTTCGGTTAATTTCCTCTGATGCATTGCAATGTCATGGCTTCCCTTTGATAGAACGTATTCTGCAACTGCCGTTATATGTATTTGGCCATGGCGGCAACTTCTTTTATGCTCAGTTAAACGCGTTCCAACGTTTCCCTCTGTGAATCCGATGTAGAACGAACCATAACAAAACGGTATTCGGTATACTCCTGGAGTACTCAATGAATTCCTGGGAAAGTGTTTCTGTATGGGTCATAAGGCTCGATATTTGTGGAAGGATAGAACGAATCAGATTTAATAGCAGTCGGTTGTTCGACACCAAGTCTCATTCTGCGTGAAAATGCTTCGACCGTTGCCGCATCGCTTTTGATAATGCCTGCCGCAGTAGCAGACGAAACGTTAGGTATTAAAATCATCAGACAATTTGTTAGAAATCGGCTGTGAAAGCACACACACCTTTTCTCAGAAGATAAGTAACAAAAAATGGGATTTTTTTATAAACGATGCAAATGCAATATTGAATGTCGAATATTTCGAAAACTCTGCAAGATAGAAAAACAATATGTCGTATGAAATTGATAAAACATTTTTTGTAGAATCTGAATCTGTAAGTGAATTGAAGATACTCCATTTGAAACAAAGAAGTTTGAGACTAATTCGAGTATAATCGAAAGAGATTGGAATATGAAACTATTTGAGCTGAACTGTACACATGGTTATTTCCCACCACCGTATTTTGACTTGAATGACGGAGAATATTTAGAAGGTTAAACGTTGAGAAGAACAAGATCAACAATGAACTATCCATCACGGCAACAAAGGTCCTTCCTTCTATTAAACGTAACTGAATGATTCAAATCTCATCCTCCTAGGCAAACAGATTTGGAAGCATTCGACCGAAATCACAACAAGGAGTGCGAAACGTTTTTTCTCGTAGCGTGATCGGTTCAAAAAATAATTTCAGTCTGACCAACTACTATACAGAATTTGCTAATGGATCTGATTGATTAGCGACTGTTGTTTTAAGAAACGTTTTCCATGGTCGATATTTAATGTTATGAGATCCACATCAGAGCTGTCTGTCTATTGAATCGCTTTTGTGTTGATTCTACTGTTTGGTAAATACCTTCTGGCGGTTTCATTGCTATGTCATCTTGTTTGGAAAATCTCTATAATGGATAATGCGGTTTGTAGTATTTTTTGAATGACCTACATGGTAGTATTGTTGATCGATTCGTCCACTGTTATACAGGGTGTAACATAAGTACCTACGTCAAAATATTCAAGTAACGTTTTCCTGAAACAATTTTAAAAGAAAGAGTCTATATAAATTGTGTACGGGAATGCTTCAGTTTAGAGATACAGGATGTCAATTATAACGTGGGAAACCATTTCATACTGACTTTTATCTAACAACTAGAAAGCGCTGCGTACGCTGTTATTATTTATTTCAAATTGTCCTAACTTATTTGACAGTAACCTTTTAGTACTTTACATGAAAAAACCTTATTTCCACACCTTTTCCAAATAAAAAAGGTACACTATCTCAACAACGCTGGAGTTCTTCGAGGTATTTACAATTTTCTATATTGATGCATATTAATTAGCTTCTAGGGCGCTAAATGAAGTCGCTGAGAATATTATAAGAACTGAGTATGGGGTGGATCTTACCAAAATAAACAACTTTTTTAAAAAAACTAATCAATACAGTTTATTGTATGATTTTCGCTATACAATAGCTTCTTCAAGCATATCTCACGTACATAACACGTGTCGCGGTTTTTGTAAAACCCTTATAGTAAAAATCATGCAATGAACTGTATTGATTAGTTTTTTAATATGGACTTTCATCAAGTATCGGCCAGTTCTATCCAACTTTTTTTTTAATTCTTATCGCAGAATCGTTCGTTTTCGAGATACAAAACATGGTTTCAAAGAAGAAATATGTTCATTTTGACGAGATCCACTATATTCTTATTTTTTGTGATGTTCACAGCAACTTCAATCAGCGTTCTATGCATCGATTTAGAAAAGTGTGAATACGATCACCTCCAGCGTTCTTGAGGAAGTGAACCTTATTTACTGTAAAAAAATACCAAAAGTTCACTTTTGAAGAATAAATAGATAATGACAGCGTACGCTAGATGTTATATGAAAATGAACACAAAATGATAATTTTTCAAGTAGAAAACTCCTCTGGTGCCAAATTTCCTGCAAATAACTCATTTTTTGCTAAAGTTATCTATTTCAAAATACGAAAAAAAATGTACCTCGGAAACGAAGCATTTCCGGACACATCTTTATACAACCTTATTTTCTAACAATTGTCTCACGAATGCGTCACTTGGATATTCTAACATACTTATGTTACACTATGGTGTGACACATTTAAAAAGAGTTGATTTGTTGGCTGATTTATGCTCATTGGGTTGTGGATGGATATGAATGCGTTAGTAACATTAATCATATTTTGTAAAACTATGCGTTTTCTGGAGATATTCATATATGATATTTTTTGTTTGTATGGTTCATAATATTTATAGTGATATTCATTCCGTTCGTAAATACATTTAGTATATTCTACTTCTCACTCCTACGATGAAGGTGTGTGATCTTATTGGCGGGATGAACAACGATTTATACATCTCAGATACAAAGGTTTTTCCTGTTATTAACACTTACCAATTGATTCGAATCTCGTCTGTTTAGAGAAAAATACTTAAAAGCATTCGCATTTCCAATGGGTCTGATTGTTGTTTCCAAAAACATGTTCCAAGTTTAGGATTTATTGATATAAGATCCACATCAGGGCTGCCTGCTTATTGAATCGCTTTTGTTTTGATTCTACCGTTTGTGGTATTGTTTTAAATGGCCCGAATACTCGGATTGTTGATTGATTCGTCTGCTGCTGTATAGATGAAGTATAAGTGGTCAAGTTACAATAATTAGTTTGGATACAAACAAGTATATTATTATAAGAGATTTGTTCTTGAAAAAGAGCTATTGGCCTTTTACTTAACTATTTTCATAAAAAAACTTTGGGAAACTTTCAAAACAGAGAGATGGTAACTGATTTCAAAATAAACTCTTTACAAGTAGTTAAAAACAAGAGTTTTTGGCTGCTTCTCTAGAAGCATTGATTATTAAGCTTCTAATGATTTCCTGATGATTTCAATAGATTCATTTCACTCCTGACGTTCCAGTACGAACTATCAACAAGATTATCAGTTATTGTAGTATTGGTTTTGATGATTCAACATTTGTTATTTCAGGTACCTAGGTACCTGTAAGTAAGTTGGGAGAAATATATCACTACAGAATGTAAACCAACCTTCCCAAGGCTTATGAATTCGCCTTGCATGGTAACATTTTAGTTGAATATCAAACAGAAAAATGTCCACAAGGATTTTCTAATATATAATATACAATACAATGTCATTCCTAAAATTATCAATTTACAATAATATAGAAGTCGTCAATGGTAAAACATGGAATGTATTACAAAATAAATTAATTCACATGAGAGTGCTCGTATAGAAAAATGAAAAAATTAAAAAATATTTATACATACACATTATAATCAAAATAATTAATGAATTCTATTACCTCGGACTCCCATTATCTTATATGATTTGAAATGTATGAAGTAAACGATAAAATTGAAATAAATACCTGAAAATAACGAATATATTAAGCAAAATACCCTGAAATGGAATAACAATGAAATAAAATATAAGCAGCACTTGAAAATTGAACAATTGAAAAGAAAACAATTTGGATGATTTCAAGCCAAGTTACTTCAGGACATTTCGAGTGTCAGTATCCATAATCGTCTTCGGGTGATGACTGGACTCATTTATCCGAGAGACGCCTATTTATAGGTCATTCGAATGTTTTCACCTATTCCCCCAAACGGGAGCTAACTGTTTGGCGGGGTTTGGCTATTTTCTGTTTAATTATCGGTTTCCATATGTTGCTTATCTCTACGCTAGCTTGGCTGAATGCGTTGTTGGACAACATATATGCGGCTTCTTTGAATTTACTCCTAAACCAGTGTTTCTCCCTGTGGATGATATCAGCTTGGGACCACTTGATGTTATGTTGATGAGCCCAAACATGCTCTGCTATTCCCGATTTGCTGTTTTCTCATCGCTATGTGTGTTTCTTGTGCTAGGTAATGCGGGCATTCAATGGCCTCTTAGTTTCGACAATATGGGATTTTCCTTAAATTCAATTCTTGAAATTGCATTCCGCGTTTAATGAACTGGTTTTCGCGAGGTTGCTACGGATAGTGTTTCCAGATCTGGAGCAGGTTTATATCTTTTTCGGCAATCTTCTGATGTAGGGAAGTGCAAGTACTGGTTGTGACGACTTAACTTTCTTGCAAATCTCTTGCTGTCTTTCAGCCGAAGTACGCAACCATCCCGTTCAAGATCATTTTTGATGATGCATAGTTTCTTCTCGGGACCTTCCTTGGTATTACAGAGCCCGAAAGCGCGGTCTACTAGAGTATTGATGATTTCTCTTTCAGTACATTTATGGTGTTTCAATTCGTAGTCTAGATACAGTCCCGTGTGAGTGAGTTTTTGGTATACAGATGATTTCATGAATCAGTATGACGTAGATTGTGAAGCATACGAATTACTCGTTTCTGAGCAACAACTACCCTATTAATATTTGTTGTATTTTTCCTTGGGACCACATTATAAAAATTCTCGAAGGCATAGTAAACATCTGATAGGTGTTCTTCATTCAATATTATTTTTCAGTTGCATTAGAACATAGAAATTGTTTTTGAGTATTTCACTTATACATAAATTCCACTCATATAAATAACATGGAGATACAATGTATGTAAAATATGTCACAAATTTTGTTAAAAAACTGTAGCAACATTGTTTTGTCCGCATTGGCCATGAATATATTTATTTAACATCACTTTGAGAAATTGTGATTAATTTATTTCAGTTTGTACTGAAATTCCAAAGGACTGTTGCCTTCTTCAGAAATAGAAGTATCATCGGCAGAAAGAACAATTATTGTAGTGCCGATATGTTGTGACAAATCATTTATGTATAGCAAATACAGTAGTGGTCTCAGGAGTTCACATTATTCCATTTTACGTGTAAGATATGATCCAAGGTAGAAATTCACCCCGAATTCCAATAGAGCATGGCTTATTGGCCAGTATATTGAAGTCTATAGAATCAAAATCCGTTGGTAAATCGAAAAAGAGTGCGGTCACAAACTTTCTGTTGTCGATAGCTTTCTAAATATTTTCCAGAAAAGTTGTAGCTGCAGTTTTCATCGATCTAGCGGGGCAAACTTCATTTTGACAGTTGTAAATCACATTATGTTCCGTTAAGAAAGGAAGTAGATACTTCAATTACTTTTCTCAACACACCAGGAATGGTTATTGGCCGTTAGTTGTCAAAAAACAATGGATCATTTCTTTTCAAGAAAGAAACAATATTTTCTTTTTTCAAAATACCAAACAATAGGAATGGTTATTGGCCGGTAGTTGTCGAAAAATAATGAATCTTTTCTTTTCAAGGAAGAAACTTTTCCTATTCTCAAAATATATGGGAAAATTTCGTCTTCCACAGATTTGTTGATGGTGTATGCTGTTGGTTAACATATATACTCAGAAATGGCTTTGATTACTTTTGTCGATAGACAGTCCATTTACGTTAAATACAAAAACCAGTTACCAACTCATCTTCAGATGCATATTCAATTAACTTGCTATGAATTTATTGCCAGCAAGTGCCACCAGAGGGCTTACAAGACGGGAATTATCCTTCCATTTTCCGGGTCCTGGGATTTAATTACTGAAGTCGGTGTCTGAGAACGTTTCAGTTCTTGTTTTAACACCTAGGGGCCATTCTAACTCAATTTACCCAATTTCCACTTCATTAAACGACACTGACCAGAAGAGGGCAGGGACTGCCTCATAGATTCATAGTTATGTTCTAGATTTGGGTGGCGAGAACTTCACGATAACTTTTAGTTACTAGTCCATTCGCATTTATGTGAGATGCCGATACGAGTATTAAATTCAGCTGAAACTGGAATTGGAAAAGAAAGTTTTTGGCTTTTTACTACTCCATCTTGATACAAAAAATGTGGTAATCTTCCAAAGAAAGAAAGAGATCAATCAATTTTACTCAATACATAGATGTGTAGATCATGTTTCCCCGTAAGACAATTGCCTTAGGGCTCTTCAGTATCAATCTGGATAGTATTACATCATTACGATGTCATCGATGACATCGTAATTACATTCATTCACTCATTTGATAAAAAATGTAAAACATTATCACATATTGTTATTCACTTGACTATTTTTTTGAAGCATTAAATTTCTTTAAAATTATATATTTTTATACATATTATATTAGGAAAGAAACACATAACATACATAAGTATGTGATCATGAAACATTTCCACAAGGGAATTTACAATTTTACAGAATTGAAGTAGAGATGAATGCGATGTAGTCATATGGATGCCAAAGAGATAAGTGATTTTTCCCGTTTTGATATTTGAAATGTGTTTTGACATTTCATGCGATGAGGGGTGAGTATTACGTTAACATTATAGGGAGGCGGGGGATCTTTGCTTATTTTTGATGAAATGGGGGCGAGGGTCAACTGTAAATTCGGCTACATCCATCAATTTATTGAAAGTTTTGACTTCAAATGTATGATCAGCAGACGGAAGTTAAGGTAGACAGGTCTACACGAAATTTAAAAAATAGGACTAGTCTGAACAACAAAAATATACTAAAATCTGATCTTTGCAAAGTTCACTTCTATTGCGAAACAATAGTTATTTCCAATTCAATTTCCTTTTAAATCCAGCAGAATCTCTGTTACCCTAGATTTGTGTTTATTTTTAATCAAGACGCACACTGAGTCTTCAAATATGTTTGCAGAAGAATGCATTAAGATGTATAATTTCGACACGTACCAATCTCCACGGTTTAATGCAATATTCAATAAAAATTTAGAATTCGATCAATTACAAAATACGACTTGTACTCATTAAAAAAACCGTATCAACCATTGCTGGTTATAAGCGGTGTTATTATGATAATATTAAGTGATCTGGTCAGATTCAGATGATACTGTAGAATTTCATTAGCTTTAAAAATTTCATAAGGGTGTGCAAGTTGCGTTTTTCAAAATTTTGTTGAATATTTGATAAACCAGAATATGGTACTTCATTGTTGAACCTGAGATAATTTTCCAAAGAAGATGTTGAATGGTTAATTTGGTGTGACCTATGCGTATTCTGGAAATTATGACATGGTTTGAAGCTGTAGGGTGTGATGTCTGGGTAATTTCCTTTATATTATCGTTGGAATTTTGTCACCTGGCACGCTGGAGCTTTTTTGTAAATCTCTCAATTTTTTCTTTGAAAGTGTAATAGAGTATTTAGAGTATTTTTCCGCGCTAGTAACAGTAGATGATTTTGGCAACAGCAGTATTTTTTAGGTTATTCAGTGTCGCTAGTTTTGATTTTAGTTTATTCATTATAGAAGTGAGTGCTTTGGATATAACTGAGTGATAGTTTGTGTAATTCATGATTTGTTCATTTTGTGGAAATTCATGATCACTTCAAAGAAATGAATGAAACATTTTTGCTCTCAGTGGAAATTAGACAAGAGAGTTTTTATTCATTTCATTGAAGTAATTGAGAGATATTTTTTACTGAGCTGAAAAAATCAGTAGATATAATTGTTTTGTCACTGTTTGCTTGTGATATGCCTTTCGCTATGGCAAATAACTCTCCTGTGAATGTTGACATTAAGATAAAAGGATATAAGTGAGTTAGGCGACGGAATCCCTACCTTCGATTTTTGGAGTATAAGTAAATATTTTGTTATAATATGTGTGCTCAGCCTGGAGTTATGAAAGAGTTGTTCGTATAAGAAAGTAGATGTTGAGGATTTTCGACATTTGACGAGGAGTAAGTTGCACGGGAGGCTTATTATGATCCAAGGTGATAGTTGGTGGGATTTATGAGAAATGACGTTTGGAAACTCCATTCCATATTTGATGAAGCGTCCGAATTATGGTAATGTTTTGTTAGGATTTATTAGTAAAATGTCCCTAAGATGATTTGAGAAAGTGTTCTCATGAGTTAGGTTCAACTGGTTGGCGTATATTTCTGCAGCGACGAACAGGCACATGTACTCTCTCCAGATGTAACGAGGTTCAACTGGTTGGCAAATATTTTCGCAGCGACGGACAGGCACACGTACTGTTTCCAGATGTAACAAGGAGGTTCAACTGGTTGGCGTATATTTTCGCAGCGATGAACAGGCACACGTACTCTCTCCAGATGTAACGAAGAGGTTCAACTGGTTGGCGTATATTTTCGCAGCGATGAACAGGCACACGTACTCTCTCCAGATGTAACGAGGTTCAACTGGTTGGTGGATATTTTCGCAGAGACGAACAGGCACACGTACTGTTTCCAGGTATAACGAGGAGGTTTGTCTGCTTCCAAATGAAGGCTTTCTATAGAATATGTGCGGTATGCTCCGAGTGCGAGTCTCATGGCTGCATTGTGGATCGTGTTCAACTGTTTCAATAGAGAGTTCCAGGCAGTTTCATGTGTGATTGAATCGTATTCAATTTTAAAGCTGATGAAAGTTCTGTGAATCCTGACGAGTATAGTGCAATTGGACCCCAGTGTTTACTTAATGACGACTTCATCAGGTTGAGTCAGTTCTGGCATGATAGTTTCAAATAATGAATGTATGCATCCCATTGAAGTTTCTTGTCGATTACCATACCCTGAAATATGTGCTCATTAACACATTCCAGAGGCTGTTATGAAAACTCAAAACTGATTTTTCTGTCCCGTTTTTGTGTGAGAGGAACATGCACTGAGTTTTCGAGCGAGAAAAGTTGAAATCCGTGGTTCTCGACCACATTTTCAGATTAGTTATTGTATTTTGGTGAGCTGTATAATGAGTGTATTTAATGCTCATATTGGCATAAATGCCGAACGTATTTGAAGGTTTGATATTTTTGGCTATATCATTTATGTTCTTCTTTTCGAAAATTTAAACACTATGATCTCTCTAGAAGATATACTCTTGATGCAGATATATTTTGAATATATCATGAAAATAGTATAAATAAGAACATTTGCTGTCTGGAGAATATACTTGATTAAATTTGGGGAAGAAAAGTGTTGGCTTTCTACTACTCCATCTGTATATAAAAAAATATGAAAATCTTTAAAAAAACGAAAGAAAACAATCAATTTCAAAAAATTAACTGCATCAAAAATGTAATAATCACGCAAAGAAGTAACTTCCAGAAATGAACTGGAAGAAAAGCACTCTCAAAACAGCTATTTTCATATATAATATTTTATTACACGATGGAAAAATACTGTTGAAACATATACTTCCATATGGAAACTCAATTATACAATCTCTATTCAGTTTGTATTCTCAACATGCGTTATGGAATTGATTCAGATATCATTCCAAGATTTCCAAATTGAAGAAAAAAATCGCGTTGTTACTAGTTGAGGATACCGCGTAGGTTTGAAAATACAAGAAAAGTTTTTATTCTTCGATAATAACATTATCCCTAGAAAGAAGTCAATGAAATAAATGAGTTATCCATCAACTCAATAACAAAGACAAACTCTCTCAGAGAGAAATTATAATTTCACGTGAATCAGATTGTACCATACATAACGCATACTATAAACTATTGCTTATGTTGAGGTGACGTTCCTGAAGCTTGCATATGTGGGGTTGTAAGACCACTTCCGAAAAAGTTCAATCTTAAGGAATTGAAGAACTTAAGTGTAATGAGTACTTTGCCAACTCTTTTTATGGCTTAAGAGAGAGCTTTAGGGCTGAACAGAATAATTTTTCTGTAGAAAGCTCCTCGATTCCGTCGGTGCAATCTAGATTCCAACGTGAATACTTATAGTCGTTCAATTGCACTCTTACATATCGTTGATTCTTTGATCAGGTCTACCGACCAAAGTAAGTATACTATATTAGCTTTACTCGATTTCATCAGAGCTCGTCATACCCTGGTAGTTATGTTTGCTATTTCAGATTATTTGGGTTTGTAAGAAGACTCTTCAAAGTTACTAAAAATTACTTGAAAGGTATAGTAGGAATTGGCCAAACTATCGCATTGCTCATAATTGTATCACAAAATATTAATATACGCCGTATATTTTAAACGAAACTCTTTTCAGAAAAGATATGTAAAATATGAATATTAAACACATCCTTCTTCCTGGACAGAATTATTCAAAAGTTCATTTTAAAATGATGTGCACACCGACTTCAAACTGCTGATTTGAAAGAAAATTGATACATTTATCAAATATTATGTGAAATACCTAACCTGACCTAACGAAGAACTTGTACAAACTAGTATAGAAAAAACTTGTTGGAATAGCTGACATGAATAGAGGGAAATAAAAGTTAATTAAATAAACTTCTTGCTTATTTAATTAACAGGTTCATACCTGTACTTGCAAAAGTTTTATTTTGAAAATACTCCCCTTTAAAATATCCCTATGGACATTATCAAAATGTAAACAACAGATCATTACGTAATTACAGGAAAAATTCATAAATCTTTTCAAACAAGGCATACTCGTATTTCTACCCCATCGTAACGTGACACCAGCGGAAGCTTTCGGAATCCGGAAGGGTCTATTTGAGTAACGTTTCAGGAAGAGACAGACTAATTTCTAATTAGGTCCTTTGATTTTTATGTTTCTGCAGCAGTTTGATAGATGTAAACAATTCGGAGAAAAGGTCCTCTTAATGGAGACAAAATTATGTTCCAACTTTTGGAAACTGAAATTATCATAGAATCTGCCTGACTTTCCACAATGAATGTTATTTTCGAATAAAAGTCGTATCACAACAAATACAACTGGATACACGAAATAAGTGTGTACCTAAAGACTGATCAAAATGATTTAATCAAATTGATTATATTTCAATTTTTAATTACGTTCTTCATTATTATTTTCTTCAAAAGTAATATAATCCAAAATAATTCAATGAAATTCAATTTTACTATAACAAAGTTCAATGAAATGTTCACAAATATGGATACATTATAAAATAGAATTACGAAGAAGCAGTATTGAATAAAAGCAAGTAAATTCAGAATCTAAACCTCTTTGAACTCAAATTTAAAATTTGAGGTTATAAAGTTTTTAGTACTTTTGAGCTGAGCGCATGGAAACTTTATCTACCCTTGAATGAATTTTCTATTAACTTTTACTGGTTCTATGAACTATTCTTTAGAATTTATAGAGCTAATTGTGATCAGAAATCGTTTGATGTGGAGCTTTGTTATTTTTAATTCAAGAAATTCGAGTTTCAGTTAAAGAATATCATCAACTTTAGGTTGATGGTGGCCACTAACTTGCACTGATGAGAGGGCAAATAGCTCGAAACCAGTCTGCAATTGTGCCAGTTTCTATAATTGAAAACCGATTCCAGCGTTGTATCGCTAACAGCATATGCAGAAAATTCTTCTGTGAAGAGTCCTGCACTGACACCCGTTGGATCCAACGTCCTTCGTGATATTGCCCAGATTAATAGTTGTTTTCTGAATGGTGTCAGATCATTAACCAATTATATAGGTTAATCGAGACTGGCCTGAACAAATTGTTCTTTTAGTTAATTTGATACACAGCCAGTCTTCTGACTATATCAAATCAAATTAAAATGTACTTTGTTGTCGAAGATGAAACCTCATTGATAAAGCGTTACTATTCTAAGAAATCTAAGATACACAACTTAAAAAATATTGTCGGAGATAAAATATCATTGTCAAAGTGTTATTATTTCGAAGAATATAAGTTATATAAATGAAAAGTAATATTTGAACATTTCGTGATTTCAGCATTTTGGGGTGGAAAAGTAGTCAGAATGTAATGATATATATGCTACATATTTCATCAGTTCGGACTTCCATTGTCTAATCTGATATAAAATGATTCGAAACCCTGAAAAAAACAATTACAAAATTAATAAGGT
>WOGN01004228.1:0-14339 GCA_015342105.1 Leptinotarsa texana
ACTATATATTTGTTGATGTATACACTGAGTTTCTTAAAAATGATATGTTCGAATAATTTTGCTGGTGAAGACATAATTGATATACCTCTGTAATTTTTAATGTCCATTTTGTTTCCAGATTTGTATATAGGCGTCGTAATTGAAGTTTTCCATACACCAAGATGAATATTTGATTTCATTAAATAAAATATGTGTAGGAGAGGGGTTCTCAACCAATCACCACATCCTTTCAATATATAAATTTCTAAAGATATTCAATATAAACAGTGTAGTTCGGTGCATCACAGTTAAATTTTTAATAACATCAAGCCTATTTCTCTCCTTGGAAACAGAAAAAATCGATGACGAAAATGTTATTAGCGCCGCGTCCCTCAGCACACATATAAACTACAAGGAAATTTCCAGCTGAAGGATCATTAATCATCCTGACACCTCCGATACACGTCGCTCATATTATACCGGATGAGCGTCCTAACCCAACTCGAAATTAACAGTTTAAAATCCACACTCACCTACAAAGGATGTTTTTATCCCTCACCAACTCTGTTATCAATTCGCACTTGAACTGTTTTTGTTTGCCAGCTTTCACACAATTTCACTAGATATTTGCATTATTTGCTATATAATTACCACTTAAAATATAATTGAAATGTCCCAAAATGCTGCGACACGATACGCACTCAATTGTTTCATAACCCATGGATGCGTTCTGTGAACGAACCACCAACAACCATCGAATGTTTTTCGAAAATGTCAACTTCCTGCCAAGTCTTGAATCAAGGGTGATCAGTGCCCGACTCAGCGCCTTCTTTCACCGAAAACATGCCCGGCTTCATTCATGCCACCTGTCCAAAAACTGCGGTCTTCGAATTTTCGTCGTTTTCCTCAACTTCGCCGATCCTCAACGAAAATTGCTGAGGTGCGCGAAGTGGGCCATGCTCGCAATACGATCGCCGTTAGTGAACTGTTTTATCCATAGTTCTCGCGGCGCGCTTCAGTGTTTTGTTTCGGCCTGCGCAATTTTCGTTGAGGATGCTAATGCTGTCGAAATATTAGAATGGATTGTTGATTGGACAGTTTTTTCAATGGCGGTAATTATAGTGGAAATGAGTCATTCAGGTGAGATCAGACGGAGTGAAGTGTTTATTCCGTGCGAGATGCGATATATGCGAGTCGATTGGTATCATCGACGTAACGCAAGCCTTGGACTTTGTTAACTATCAGTCAATACTTATACACCAGGAATATTTGGAGTTTCACCACGGATTGTGAGATGGTCAGCCATAAACTTGTATTAACCTTCATTTTGACACCTTAAAACATGATACCGATATAATAGTGAAGCAATTTTACTGGCTAAGGAGTCAGGTAACTTGGAGCTTTATAAAACCACTTTAACGACATATAACAAGAAAATTATAGAGGCAAAACGGAAGTCTTGGAGGGAATTCTGTGAGAGTATCTCTGATTTACCTTGCTGCACAAGAATTCACAAGATTCTAGAGAGCCGACTGCTGAAATTGGGTCATTTAAAAGACCCGATGGAACATTCTCGACCTCTGGCAAAGGAACGTTAAATCTTTTGATATAAACCCACTTTCCTGGAAATCTGACTCTTGACAACAACAGACCTCTCATCTAATGGGAGATTGTCGAAAAAGTTATCACAGCACCGGCAGTTGAATGAGCTATCAAGTCATTTTAGCCCTTCAAATCTCCTATAGACGATGGTACATTTCTATCTATTCTTATGAATTTGTATAGCTCTAATCTGGCGTATAACCATTGGTTGACGCAAGGGTGGTAGAAAACAACAACCGCATTATACTTGACAACAAGTATTTCAGTATTTCTCGATATTGAAGGAGCTTTTGACAATGTAATACTTGAATCTATAGGATCATATCTGACTAGGAAAAGTATAGAATCGACAATAAATGACTTCATTGATGCCATGCAGGTGAATAGAACGGCAACAACAATTCTTCAAGGCAAGGCCATTAGGTTCAGGGTCGCCAAAACCTCAAGGTGGTGTCGCATGTGTAGTCGCTCTTGATAGATAATCTGCTTGACGCCCTCAACAGAAGAAACGTAGATCTGCAAGCTTACACTGGTGACCTTGTCATCTTGGCAAGATCCACGTCGAGAAGGGTAGCGTGTAATATCCTCTAGAGAAAGATGGACGTTGTCCACAGTTGTTGCTTGAAGCAGATGGCTGTCAAACCCAGCAAAAACTGTGATGATCCCCTTCTCCAGAAAGAAAAATTTCTACGATCTAACGTGAGGTCATTCCGTTTGGAAAGGAGGTGAAATATCTTGGAATTGTCGATGATGAAAAACTCACCTGGAACGCACACTTGGAAAAAGTTTCAAACAAAGCCATTCTGTCTCTATGGGCATGTCAAAGGATTCGTGGTAAAACTTAGGGTTAAGGTTCCAAACAAATCCATTGAATTTATGAAATGATTGTCAGGCGTTACAGAAAACGGTCCAGGTGAAGCTCTCTGGTTCACAGATACAGGCTTTTTGGCCATCAATAGTGCCGTCAGTACCACATCGTCAGCGGCCATGGAGATCCTTCTACATTTGCTCCTCTTCACATTTTTCTGGAGAGCGAGGCTAGATGGACTGCATATAGACTTGTGTACATTTCCAATTGCACAAATCAATGTAATGCAGAGTACAATAGAATGTTGGTTGACACTGAAAGTAATAGCATTCTGGAAATTACGTCTGACTTTTGCCTCCAACTGTCAACTACGAACTGCCTCATAAAGAACTGTTCCCGAGTAAAGAGGACTGGATCATTCGGGAGAAGGAAATATTAAAAGCAGATAGTTGTTGGTTTACAAATGGATCAAAAGCACCTTCCGATTCTGGTGCAGGTATTTTCAGTCGCAGACCCAGGACAGAGATATCAACCTGCCTAGGAAACTATACGGAAATTCACGCTATTGAATAGTTTTGTAGAAATTGAAAATATCCAATCTCATACACAAGTCAATAAAAATATTCTCGGACAGTCAAGTGGCGTTGAATCCTCTTGGTTTCTAGCAAGTGATGTCTATACTGGTAGCCTGGAAGGCAATAAAGCTGCTGACTCCCTTGCAGTGCTGCAAGTAGCTTCATCGGACCAGAACCTATCACTAGCATCGCTTCAGGCTTTGCTAACAAAGATCGCTAACAAAGATTGAACACCTGAATCGCAACAAGATTTATGGACTTCTGGCAGAATCTTCCAGGATTGGGTTACTCCAAGGCGTTTATTCACACTTCGAAGCTTGACACCCAACAGTTGTTGGACTACAGTAGGAATGAAATACGATGTCTAACAGGTCTTCTCACAAGTCACTGTCATTTGAATCATCATATGCGGGAACTAGGACTTCCGGAAGAAAGTGTGTGTCGCCTCTGTTTAGAAAATAATGGAACAGAAGAGCACATATATTGTGCCTGCCCACTGGGAACCAAATTAAGTTTTTAGAGTTCGGCAAAGCTGTACTCTTACCATCTGACCTGAAAGACTCCTCATCATACAAACTGATCACTTCGGCTTCGTTAAGAAGCTGGGTTTATTTGGTCGAGTCGAATAGACTCACTGACTTAGGATCTTACCTAACCTAGTATATTGTGTAAAAATCCTGTGAATGATATCTGTTTTAATTCCATAACGAATGATTGGAATACAAACTGAGTAGAGAAAAGTGTTTTTGTATAATTCAGTGGTAATATAAAAGTATTTATATATATAATTATATGTAATTCAACTTTTATATGAAAGTGAAGAAGCTGTTTTACAGCTTCTTCGGAAGATTCCCACATTTTTTTGTATCAAGATGTAGTAGTAGAAATCCACAAACTTTCCTTCTCAAAAATTAGTCACTCCTAAAAATATAGTTTATATGGAAACTACAAGTTCTATTTTAAATTTTCTTCTTCTTCTTCTTCATCTTTCGGTCGCTGTGAAATTTCAAATCCCTTTATGTTTTCGTATTCAATGACATTGGAAGAATAGACAGCAACTGGTAAGTATAGAGGAATATGATAACAAAATTGCTCAAAATGTAACGCCATATTTCGAACAATTATTTTATAATTCGAGTGCATTGGAACCCATTATCATCAGAAACATTTATTGGTATGAATGATTCGATAATCTAATTTTCATTTTGAGTTTTGTTATCAGAAACATATTCCTGGAAACATGTCGTTGGACCACTGTCTATATCTCCACCTGTAATGGTATTTTTTGCTGTATCAAGAATGGTTTTGACGTAACAATAGATAACAACCCAAATTTGTTAAATTACATGCTAAAGAAGCATAATTATTCGTATTTGGTGTGCACAATATTCACCTAGTTGAAATATTCAATGAAGGAATGCATAGTTAGCAAGTTGTACGTGATCAAATACGTAATTGTTATATAATCACTCTCGATCTATATATGAACTATATATGTTTGTGTGAGCATATTCAAATATCAGTTGGAATTATTGAAGCGAGGAGAGAATAAACTGTTTTTAAATGATATGAAGTTTGATAACAAATGAAAAAAAAATGCTCATTACAACCGATTATTCGAAAACTAATATTCATTTCAAATCAGAGAAAATCATTTGTTTTTATGAGTTCATCCTTTACTACCTGCACAAATATTGTTTCGCATTTCTGATTTTTGAATTTGTTATCTACAATAACATAACAATGTTGAATACAGACCAAAAATAATGAAAGTTTTTGCTCCTCATAACAGTCCACAGGTTTATAACTGAGGTTTATACAAGTCAATCAAAAGGAGTTCCGTGGTGGCCGTGGTAGTGGACGGACGTGCTGATAACGTCCGTCCACAAAGAAGGTACGCGGATGCCGTGTGCTATCGTGGGGCTCCATTTTGTGTTGTGTTGTATTAAAATTAAAATGTGGGATGTCTAAAAAAGTGATGAATAAGTGGACCCCTTTATTTACGCCGGTATCCAGGCCGGAGTGGTAAAGGGGGCTATATATGTGAAAAATTATCGAAAGATCTACGAAGTAGGAGGCGACTTCAAAAAATCAAAAACTAGTGTTTTTATTATAAAAAGTTAGGGTAGCAGCAATGCTTCGTGCAAGACCGCTGCGTCCCCCACTTACAGGAGAAGCATTGGTAATATGCGGCTGAAGATAGGAAGCAACGACCATCTGAAATAGAGAGAGAGAGAGAGAAGTCAATCAAAAAAACTAGGAAAGTGTTTGGTTTTTGTTCTTTTCCTGAAGAATATAAACCTCCAAATTCCCCACCATTTTGCAACTCGCTCTTCAACATTGCTCCATTTTAGATATTGAATGGAATTTAGTCATACTTGATGAGAATTCCTAGTAAGTAACTCACCAACTCCCTCACAACCTCAACTTTTTCATCTCTTTGCCGGCCCTTGGTGAACATCATCCTCAGAATTTGAAAGGAAAAGCAATGATTGCGACATATCATTGTTAGCATCATTGGACGATCTTCTTCTTCTCAATGGTGAGCTCATTTCATTTGGAACGGAGGTGAAATATCTTGGCATTATCTACTAAATAAAAATGGATGTTTGTTGGTTGGTTGATAAGTGATAAACTTCAACATCGCCCAACCGATCGTGATAAAACTTGACATCTATTAGTAATTTTTCATAGATGAAGTTTTTAGACTATCAAATTTTCTGTAACTCGCCACTGTTCGCACTATTCAATAACGCTGCGCACGCTCAAGTTTGTTGATTCTGTCAGAACATTGGAACAGCAGCGATACAGCAACGTAGTACTAGTCCTTCATAGAAGACTCACCTGGAACGCTCAATTGGAAAAAGTTTTACACAAAGCCAGACTGTCTCTATGGACATATTGAAAAATTTGTGCTAAAACTTGGGGTTTAGGTCCCAAACAGATCCACTGGATTTATGTGATGACTGTTAGACCAATGATCACCCAAGCGAAGCTCTTTGGGCTACAGAAACAGGCTTGTGGCCATCAATTTGATGAATCCAACCTCACACACGAGTCAGTGAAAATATTCTTGGACAGTCAAGCGGCGTTGGTAGCTCTTGGCTCCTCCCGAGCAACGTTCAAATTGGTTGCAAATTGCAATAGGATGGATAGGAAGACTTAACAGATTGTCTCTGGGCTGTATTCCTGGCCATACTGGCCTGAAAGGTAACGAAGCTGCTGACTCCCTTGCAAAGAAGGTTACTGCAAGCAGCTCCATTGCACCTGAACCTGTCATCAGCATCGCCTTAGGCTTAGCCAAACAAACTTTGAACACCCTGATGGCAAGAAGATGTATGGACTTCTGGCAGAATGATTGGCTTATTTCAAGATGTTAATTCACCCTTCGAAGCTTGATACCAAACATATGTTGGACTACAGTAGGCATGAACTACAATGTCTAACAGGCCTTCTAACAGGTCACTGTCATTTATTTGGGAAACGATGAAACAGGAGAACATATTCTTTATGCCTGTCCCGCTGGGGATAGAGTTCGGCAGAGCTGTACTCTCACCATCTTACCTGGAAGACCACCCAGCATAAAAAGTAATGGGATTCGTTAAGAAGCTGGGTTTATTTATCCGAGTGTGAATAGGTGTGAGCCACAATAAACCCTTGCGGGTTGCGGTGGAGGTTCGAATAGACCCAATCACTTTAGACCTAACCTAACCTAACCTAGTATCATTGAAGAGAAGAGCCATCTGAGAAAAAAAAAATAAACAATTCTTTATTTTAACCACAAATGGCACTGACATGAAGTTACGGAATGGAGCTTTTCAGTCAAGAAATATGTATTTCTGCTGATGAATTTTCTTATTATAACAAAATAAAATGCAATGAAAAAATTAAAATGAATGTTGCTAGTGATCCAAAATTGTATTGTTTCAAATTTAATCTGAAGGCATCATTTCAAGATTATCGATTATTTGGAAGACGTTTGTTTTAGTATGTTTCGAATAATTTTTTTTCGGAATTGAAATACTTGGGAAAACACTAAACATTATAACTATATGACTCATCACATATACTTTTCTGAGTTGATGAAAATGCGGTTTTTTCAGTCAATAAATAATTCGTATTTATAGATATTTGAAGACATGTAGATATTTGAAGACAACATTTATTAGTAATCCAAAGTAACAGTACTTCAAGATATCATTTTGAGAACGCAAAAATATCAATGATTTTTTTATAAAAAACAGCTTTCATATTATGTTTTCATTTCCATCGTATGGAAGATGTTCATTTTGTGATATTATGTGTGGGTATATTATTCTTATACTTCGAATATAGAGGTAGTTGAACATATTGCATTGAAAACTCTATCATATGATATCTAACGCCCGAATGCACCATACTTATTCAATCTGAATTGCAACTCTAATCGCGATTATGTCAAGTGATTGTCATGCACCATGCAAATTATATCAATTCGATCCAGAGTGAAGTGCCAGACCTTGTGGAGGACATTTTGTGTTTTCAACTGTTTCATGAACATTAACTTCAGAGCAACTTATTTGTCCTGGAAAAAATATCCATAAAATCCAATCACACTCGGCTTCAAAAGTATCATATAATTAAATTTTTGAACCATTTGAATTTTATCTAAAGAAATTATATTTTCCACAATAAACTTCAGTACATAATAAAAAGAAAAGTTTTTCAACACTCACTTCATTATAGTAGGTAGAATTGGGAGTAAAGTCTTATTCTAACTAATTGTGCTTTCATTAGATCTTTAATTTTTCTCGACTGATCTCATACTATCCAAATCAAATTGGGAAACTAAACCATTGATGGTTTTTCTATTGATGATTCCCATGAGCATTTCATCCAGTGGATCCTATTTGATTTCAGGTTATGGGCCTCCTCCTATCCAAAACGATTGTTTTTTGTAATCGAATGTCTTTTTTTATTTTCATACAATCTTCTCAACTGCTCAGAGTTTCTGTAGCCCACTACCGAGGCACTAGAATTAAATTCAGCAGATATCTTCTCCCAAGCCTGAAGTTTTCCTTGAACGTTTATTCTGTTCGTTTCTTTGTTCCACAGAATATGTGCGTATTCTGACACTATTCACCGTTATAATGATAGATATCACAGAAAATATTGAACAATTACAGTCAAATTTTCAGGGATCGACGACAATCAACATGGTAGCCAAGTATTCAAACAGGATTACCGAGTCCAGGTACTGTGCATAGGGAATTCATTTCAGTCAGCAGATCCAGATTTATTTCATCAGTTAGGACTCCCATTGTGTAACTTAATATAAATTGATTTGACAGCCCAAAAAACATTAGAAACATTAACCTAAAATAACAATTTCATTGAACAACAAACTGAAATTATAAAGAAATAACTTACAAGCAACAACCTAACAAATAGAAATTGAAACATTAATGAAAGCTGAAAATTAAAAAATTCAAAATATTATCAACAGAAATTAAAAAATCAAAATTGAAAGATTTCAAACCAAGTTATTTCACGACGTTTCTATTGTTAGTATCCACAATCTTCTTCGGGTGATAACATTGACGATTGTGGATACTAACAATCGAAACTTCGTGACATAACTTGGTTTGAAATCTTTTAATTTTTATTTTTTCATTTTTGTTAATAATATTTTTAATTTTTTAATTATCGGCTTTTAATAATATTTAAATTTTCATTTGTTTGCTTGTTGCTTGTATGTAATTTCTTTGTAATTTCAGTGTATTGTTTAATAAAATTGTTATTTTCGGTTAATCTTTTTTTTCAGGGCTGTCAAATCCATTTATATTATATTAGACAATGGAAATCCGAACTGTTGAAATACACGAAACATTGTTAAACTACCTTCAAAAAAAAGATCCAGATTTACTAACCGCGCTTAACTCGGAAACGGTGCATTCGGGCGTTAGTTTACAAGCTGATATCAATACGTAATCTTACTTCCAAGATGATTCTGATTCGTGTATTCGATTATAAGTTGATTATACTTATTAGAGTGATATCGAATATCACTGTGATGTAAGTCCTTGATAAAAACATGTGGAGAATCCAAAAATAACCAACTTACATATTTCATATTCGATAACTGGACACTTTTACACAAGTTCCAATAGCCAATACTTTTCCAATTATCTATCTGTCTGACTAAATAACTGTGATGTATCTGGTTTCTCCTCATAATTGGTAGGTCATAGGTTCAGGGCGTAGTTAAATAAAACATTTTTTCATGATTTGTATATGACACTGTTCACCATACTTACTTTAAATTTCCATCATGTTTTATACGTATTTTCCGAGATGTAAATATGATATAAATTATCATACAAACGCCAGCAATAGAAAATTCCGCTTCAAGGAAACGTACTTACATAGAAAAGTTATCATGATACAATAAATCATTTTCAAATCAAAGATAAAATGAATTTAACATCTACAGAATGTTATGAAATGATCATTGTAAGCTATCAACCCTCAGGAAAGCTTTCTTTATGATCAGATATCAATACTCAATTTATGAAATTTTCACAATCGTCTCTGTTATAAATGACCCGAACCGTAGAATATGAAATTATCATAGAACAAACGCATTCCATTAAAACTTCTGGAACTGGAATTCAACTTCGGCAAGGTCAATCCTATATGAGCGTTATATGTCGGTCCCTTCCTTTCTGTGTTTTGTTTATTATCCCGTACAAGTATATACGAGAGGGCTGAAAATCCAGGACATGAATATATTATTTTACTCATCATACCTCCCGGAAACATCCGGAACTTTCTCCGTTGTGTCATTTCATATCATTTCCTGAAAAGTTTTTGCCGGAGAATATAAAACGTTTATATGTGTTGCTGTTTTTCAAAGGACTAGAGAGATGTGATCATAAATTCTTTCGCAATCACTGGGTAATGAAATTTCTGACACTTATTGCCACTTTCTGCAATATCAGAACATATGGGACTGTAGGTTTTCTAGCCATATTTCTTTCAATCTGCAGAGTAGAAACGGTAACGATGTTATTCAAATACATTTTCGATTAATTAGTTCTCTAAGGATTTTTTCGGTAAACCTGCAAAAACTCGCACATGCGTTCATTGTACTTTTTGTATAATTCAGAATATTGATTGTGACGTTTGTTTCACTTCAGAGTAGAATTAATATATACATAATAAACATGAATGTATATTCTCATAGACTATGAATTCCACTAGTTCAGACTTCCATTGTCCAATAAATAAAATGATTTCAAATCTCTGAAACAAATAAAAGAAGGAGAAGTAAAAATGAATAGCTGAAAATAACAATTATATTCAGCAAAGATAACCTGAAATGAAATAATAGTGAGATGAAATACAAGTCAAAATCGAACAATTGGACAAAAATAACGAAATGAAAATGAAAATAGTAAAAAGTTAAGAGATTCCAAGCCACGTTAGTTCACGACGTTTCGATTGTTAGTATCTACAATCGTCTTCGGGTGATGACTGGACTGATTCCTCCGAGAAATGACTATTTATAGGTCGTTCGAGTACTTTCTCTTATCCCAACTTTCCATTTTTTACGCTTCACTGGTTCAGTGGAAGATGACCGTTTGGCGGTACTTGGCCATTTTTTGCTTGATGATGTGGGACAGCATGTATGCGGCTTCCTTGAATTTTCTCCTAAACCAATATTCCTCTCTGTGTATGATCTCAGCTTGGGATCACTCGATGTTGTGTTGATGAGTCCAAACATGTTCTGCTATACCTGATTTGCTGGTTTCCCCTCGCTGTCTATGTTTTTTGTGTTCAGCATTGCGAAAATTCAATTCAAATTTGACGTATTCTTTGAAATTGTCGATTACATGTTTGTTTCTGACTTACAGGGGGTCAAGCTTTCATCGGAACGCCATGTATGCATACATATGAATGGATTAGGAAAAACAAAAAAATCATAGTTGTTTCCCACCGGAAATATAAAGATTAATATATATTATCCAATTATATCCATACGTGGCCATATTGCAGTATCCAAATTAAATCAACTTGATTAAGCATAATTAAATGAAGTCACCCATTCCTCTCTATATGAAGTACCGAATATTGATAAAGCTTATGAATATCATTTTATAATCATAAAGCCAAGTATCTATTCAGGTAAAGCAAATAGTATGAATTGGATCATGTGCAATGATTCATAAGCAATATCTGTATTTGATTATTACATTGTGCTTTTGTGAGACGATATTTCATTCGTGAAAAATATTATTAATAGAGAGAAGTTGAATTATATTATTAACGTGTGATTTTTTGAGGTTATTGGCGTTGACATCTGATCAGTCGATTTTCTCCACTGCTGCTGAAGCTACTTCAATCAGGCGAAAATAATCAGTATTTGGGTCATATTTACTATTATCAATTCCACAGAGGTTGAGTTGGTAGGTTTTCTGTATCCTCCACAGCAACTTTTGTGGGTTTGTTGTACCTCAAACTAAACCAAACTCCTAATAAATCCAGTTTCAGATGGTGAGATATGGGATGAAATTGGCTGTCACTTGATATAAATTCATGCAAAACAGTTCAAAAAATTCCAACACGCGTTTCATTTACACTACCGTGAAAATGTATAACTGTCTATATACCCCACTATGTTAAAACCATAGTTCTTCTTCTTCTCTAGTAAACAGGTGTGCGCAAAAGTCCAAAATGAAATCAATATCTTTTTAACTAGTACATTAGATAAACAACGCTGAAACATGTCAGTTGATTTTACGTTGTATGCATTTTTCGGCAATGAAATGAAATATTTATTTTCAACCCCTTAGCTGCAATCCTACCCAACTTTGTTTTCCAAATGCACACCTATGTCGTGTATGAGCTCATTGAAAATGGAATCTGACCATATCCTTAATTTTTTTAATCATGCGGTTACCACGAAATGAGAAAAAACTCTTTTAAAACCAGAAAAGTAGAAATACGTTGCAAAAAACAAATAAGAGGTGATGATGTACATTACTCAACAATTGCTTCTTTCTAAAAGTTCACAAATTTCAAGAACAGACCAACCAGGCCAGGCACCATAACAAATTTCATTGATTTATGTGTAAAACTGATAACGTAATGTGGCATCAACATTCTGTGGAATTTATTTTTTCACCAAAAACCTACACATGAAATCAATTCCATTCCAAGCATTTGTTGACCAGTGTACTTCAAAAAGAGAGAAAGGTTGTTGCATTTTTTGTACCTATATGAATGCCCTGATAAGAACTATTGTCTTGACTTAGTTTTGAAATTGTGGCATTTCTGGGGGAAATTGAAAATATGTATGTTCAGTTTATTATTTGGGTACCTTCAAAGTGTTCTTTTTTAATTTGCCAAAAAAAAATTTATGGCCAGAGAGGCAGCTTTTTGATATTGTTGGGATGTGGGGATAGAATGGGGAGTCAAAGTGAGGTGTGTACTCTATTTAATGCAAAATATCCGTAAAATCACATTTCCTAGGCTACTGTGAGTAAGATCTTAAACAAATTTGAAGATCAAAAATTGGACGTTGCCGTATCTCTGCATCCACATTTGTCAACGGTTCCATTAGCCCAAAACAATCCTGCGTCTAGACGTACGATTGGGAGGTTCTTGAAAACCACCCGCATATGGTATGTATTGTCCAAAAGCTCTTGGAAGATGACTATGACAGGCGTTTGCAATTTTGTTAGGAAATAATGAGGCGATGTAACGAGAATAATGGGTAGTTAACATGGAGTAGTTAACAGGCACAACTATCCATTCTGGAGTCAGGAAAACCCACAATGGATATGCGAATCTCGTTCGCAGCGTAAATGTATGTATGTTCGCAGAAAGTAAATATATGGGCAGGCATCATCAACAATAGAATATTAAGGCCATACTTTTTTGAGGGAAACCTCACAGCTGCATGCTACTTGGGCTTTTTACGCTTTGAATAGGTCCCTGGATTAGCTGTTATGTTTCCCAATGAAGCAGATCCAGATATCCCCACTGAAACACTTTGGTTCCAACAAAACGGCGCTCCCCCACATTTTGATATCAATGTCAGAGAATATCTCGATGACATATTTACAGAACGCTAGATAGGATGACGTGGTACAATTGAATGGCGGCCAAGATCCCCAGACTTAACTCCATTAGATTATTTTTATTAGGGATATATGAAAGACAAGGTTTATCAAAATAGGTCGGCTAATATTGAAGATCTAAAAAGCAGAATTAGAGTGGAATCACATAACATACCGGCTGAGGCCTTTCGGAATCCCGTAGACGGGTTTTACCATCGCCTAGAAGCCTGCCAAGTAGAGGGTGGAGTCTAATTTCAGCATTTGTTACGTTAATTCACCTGTAGCTTTTATTTATTTTCCAACTTTGATTGTTGCTTGTATGTTATTTCTTTGTAATTTCAGTTTCTTGTTCAATAAAATTGTTGTTTTCGGTCAATCGTTTTAATTTTTTCAGGGTTGTCAAATCCGAAGTCTGAGCTGAAGAAATACGGAATTCATCATTACAATACTGTGACTTTCAGTGCCAACCAATATTTCACTATCCTACCTCTAAATAAGCATTTGTGATTTGTGCAATCACTGATATGCTCATTTCTTCCTGTTTCCATCCACCCTCACTGGGATTCCAATGGCTGCTGAGGGTGTGTGGCATATAGTATCGAAGATAACCAGGCAAGCTCGTTTCTGTACATTAGAGAGCTTCGTCAGACACCTTTGCTGTGGAGCTTTTAACCACTCAACAAATGCTTTTGGGAGAGTCAGGCAGATGATAGGATTGATCGGTTCAATTGTTCCTAGAAAAATATAATTTGATCAATATCCTATAAATTGAAGTAACTATTGTCAATATTGAAACTTAATTGACCTAGGTTGTATACACCTTTCATATATACATCAATATGATGGAGAAATGTAGATATATATTATTGGAGAATTTTATAGATATGACTTGTAATATCAGCAACATTGACACTGTGGACAAAGATTTCCATAAAGTTCGACTCCATTTCTCTGGAGAGGATCTCTAAACATTGAGTCTGGACAAATTCATTAGATGTATGTGATTTATGAGATTGTCAAATCTCATAAATCTAACTAACGATCGATTGTACTTTCTCACTCTGCACTCAAGAAGTTTTAAAAAAATCATAAATTCTTCTTGATTTCATATTTGAGAACTAATGATATTTTACTCAATGAAACATACAAATACAAATCAATCAACAGAATTTAAGAAAACATCACACCTCAAAAGTGCTGCTTCGTTCTCTCCTGTTCATAAAAGAGGACATATGCCTCCTCACTCACAAGCGAATTAGGTGAAATTGGGCA
>WOGN01004229.1:0-14338 GCA_015342105.1 Leptinotarsa texana
GCTGATACTTGCCGCGGAGAGAGTTTTTCACCGCAGTTACCTCTTGTGAGTGGCGTTGTTCCACCCCAAGGTAAGTATACGTCTCTCCGGCATCCAGTATTTAGCTACGAAATCTCAGCTATATTCTCAGTCTAGATTAACTGAAAATAATATACTATTCTGAAGTGAAGTCGAGGTTGCGCTATTGTGTCCGTTTCAGGGATTGACCAACTATCGAAGGTGAAGTTTTTTTGCTTGAAAGAAACATTATCAGATGTGTCACTGGTATAAGTTACATGGAATCTTATAAGTCTTTTTACAAGTAATCAGAAATACTAAATCTACTCTGCTGGTACATAATGGAAATGTGTATCTACGCTTTTCAAAATAAGAATTTAATAGGCCCTACTCATACTCTAGCAAATGGGCGCGTGATAGATTGAAGAATGATAATCTGGATGAAATCCAAATCTGTAGTTGCACTGGTTTTTCCAGTAACGAATTGGCTATCTGTATTCATCGAGTAAATTTCAGTCTAGCACAGGTACACATCCACTAACAGCCATATTTTATGTGTCTATTTTTCCTAGGCTATTTATTCAATTGGATAAAAAGTACCCCTGAATGGGGACATGGACTTCGATTCTTATCTATCTAAAAGAATATTGAACAGCACCCATTAATATAATACTACGAACTCCCAAAAAGTTAATGAAATTTTTTGAGGAAATGTTTGAAATAGTTTATGATGTATAATGCAAAAATATTGGGGAATTCATTTCCTGATATGAAAAAGTACTTGCAATTAATTAGTAAGCTACTTGAACAATGAAGTGAATCAATCACGTTCTTGGAAAAAATTTCGTTTCTCGGGTGAGTATAACGATACATTCCATCCACCCCACAAAGAAAATATTTATAAGTATTGTGAGACATATCAGGTGGTTGATATTTATTCCATATGAAATGTTTGTATTCCGTCTTTTGATCTCCTTGTTCATAACGGTTAAAATTCTATCAGCTGTCGTTTTTCTCATGATTAAGGTTTATGTCTGCACGGTTTTGAACACTTTAACCAACGCGTTGAGGTTGTTTTACAGTTTTGTGCTATTCGTGCATATTCCTTTGAAATTCCACTCTGCTCAACTCGATATATGCCCTCTTTGTTCTTTTGATGTTGTCTGGCGCATTTTTTTCCAACCGTCTGAATATTCATTATGGGGTGAGACAAATAATGTGGGTTTCATCAATTACTCTCGGATATCAAGAGCGTAAGAGGGGAATATAAAAAAAAATATTTTTATCAATCGATTCACACAAAAAGTATCAATTTTCGGGCAATGACTCTTTTTCTGTCGGTAGGAAGATGATTTTTTTCAAACCATACCCGAATTCCTCATTGCTCAGCATATGACGATGAATTTCATGATAGAAATGATTGAAATTTATATGCTGGTTTGAATTATACAGCGGTTGAGCATATTTGAGAATAGTTGAGTTTACGAAAAAATAAAGTAAAATGTATAAAATATGCATTCGAAAGTCATCATTAAAATTTCAACAATGAACTGAAAAAATATTCAATGGTTTTTCAAGTTATTCACCTACAAGTTCGACTTTTTGAATTTTCTCAATTATATTGAAAGCAATGTTATTTTATTAGATGCATAGCTGAAAGCAGTATAAATTTTTGAAATATGATAGATAGAGTAATTATAAATCGTGAATTTGAGAAATATCTTCATGAAATTTCGACGTTTCAAAAAGACCCCATTCTGCTAGGTTATCATTGTTCCAAAATATATTCACATATTGAAGAACATTCTTGAAAAGCTGAAAATGAAAGAAGCTTTCCAAATTGCTTGTCCAGTCGAAGGTATATGAAATAATTTATTTGAACTGTGACCAAAAATACGATTAGAAACCAACACTTCTCAATTTTATTTTTCACACATGATACTAGACATTGCCTTGATGGAACAGCATTTTCTTTTTCTTCAAATGAGGCCGTTTTTCCGAGATTTCGTCCTTTAAATGCTCCAAATCCGTTATGCAGTAGTCTCTGTTGATGGTTTTTCTCTTTTCAAAATAGTCGATGAATATTATACCATGCACATCCCAAAATACTGATACCATAACTTTGCCAGTCGACTTTTGCGTCTTTGCATCTTTGGAGTCGGTATTTATAGTGGAATAGCTTCAAACACTGCTCAGAATCATCAATTCGTTGTTTTTTTTTTGGCAGATTGTGAGCTTTTTTGGCAGATTGTGAGCTCGCGCGGCACCCACTTTGAACAGGGGTTTCGTATACCCAAATATACCTGCACGTTCCTTTGATATCTTTAGAACCTCAGTTTGCGAACATTAAAAATTAATTTGGGGACCTTTTTATGTCTTCATTAGTATCAGTCTCTTTGGGAGACATCGCAATGTCCTTGGAATTCATTTTAGCTTGTTCAAACTCAGCAAACCACTTCTAAACGGTTGATATTACTGGTACTAAGGTAGAATAATGTTCATCAAGCCAAGCATTAGCTTCAACAGTATTTTTTTTTCGTCAAAAAGTATTGCTAAATTAACACACATTTCTTTTCGTTCATTGTCCTAAAAATTGCTTCACTCAAAACGTTCTATCCCACAAACGAATGATCCAACAGCTGTGAAATTTGTACATTCGTCTTCTGAAGTTCAAAAATCATACGAATTTAACACTAGTAACGCCATCTGTGTGGTAGCCTACGAACTTTTCAGTCCAGTTAATATTCTTACTTATTTCATTATTCACTATGACCCTTTTCCCAATATATTTGGCTGCGACAGCCTCTGCAGTACTAATAATTACAAAAATACAACACATTGATGGGATTTCATCATTGTATTTAACTATACATTTCGAGAAAACATGAAGATTACAGAAATCTAATAATTTTGTACTTTGCAGCAGAGAACACGTTGAATAAAATATTTCCCTAACAAATTTCATTCAACATACGAAATACCTTGTATAAAACTGTATTGAAAAGTAATGAAATATATCACGTAAGAATTCCGTGGTAGATATATTTCTCATCACTAAAACACGTACGAACTTTGGCTTCAACTACTCCCATAATAAATATGAACGTGCTACAGCGTAACGGATATTTACCAGATACTTTTACCGTTATTGAATTATAGACGTTTTCAGAACACCAACGTTGACAAGGGATTGTATGCACTTTATTTCACGATACATTCACTGGAAGTCTTATAAGTACCTTAACTGACAAATTGATTTATACCATAAGCTCGGCTTTATCGTTGCTCGTAATCAGATTTGGGTACACATTACTCACGTTTTCGTGTCATGTTACCTAATTCATTGCTTTTTCGAAGAATACGGATGAATAGACGGCTTCAAGATCCAATTTTCGTCGGCACGCACTATGAACACCTTTGATATTACTTGTGGACACGGAACTGTTGATATGATTCAACTGTACTGAGCAACACAAATGTTTTGTGATGCAGGTATGGATGGAACAGAAAAAGGATGATCATGTCAACCCATTTATAGGAGAAATTGTGACGTATTACCACTGTGCTTCGTAATCGAGCAAAATATTGTGGATTTATATTTGCATACGACCTCTCGAGATTTTATTCAGTTGTTGATCGCGAGATATAATGATCATATGTTAATGCCGAGGACGACTGAGAAAAGAGTAGTTGCTCTATAGGTCATTTCATAGAATTTTGAGCCATATGGCGTTCAATACACGCAAAATAGAAAATGCAGTGAAGGTAGGGAAAGAAACAAAAGTTTCAATTTTTTTTTAAGTTTGTATAACCTAGAAACATTGAGTTGAATCAAGATTGCTACCCATGCAAATGACTATACAATTTGTTTGGAACCTTTGATGTAGTGATGAATATTACTGAAGTTTTTTCCCAACACCAAACCGTTATTTCAACACTTCGACACGTGTTTCGATCACCTAGTAACACGATTTTTGGAGAAATACCTCGGATAGTTGGCGATTTCTACGGATCATCCATCAATATCCAACCTCAACATTCTATTTGGATCGTTCCCCTAATATATAAAATACTAGTTGTTGCCCGCGGCTTCGCCCGCATAGAATTTGGTTTGTCACATCAAATTTCGTGAATGACCATTGTAAACAAACATTTACAATATTTTTTACTAACCCAAAACATCAGGTTTCCAACTTGAAAACTGACGAAATTCAATACATTCTTTGAACCCCTATTTTGTGGTGGAAATCCCTTATTTCCCTTCTTGATTCTTATTTAAGTTATACAAAGAACCTACCTGCATATTTCAAGATTCTAGATTCAGTAGCTTCGGCTATACGTTATTATAAGAGCGGGCAACAGCTAGTTATTTATATTTCTACTTTAAAAATACAGTAACTGAAGAAATATGCCAACTGCACTGAGTAATGAATAGCTTCGAGAATCAAATTATGTTACTTAAAAAAAACCGCAAGAGTCACGCAATCTTCAAAAACGTCTGCCCCCACACGTCCGTCCGTATTCGGGTCGCGTTCTCAGCGATGGCGCTTCACCCCCTTTACCCCCGCGCATTGTCTATTGCCGTCATACAGTAGACACGACGCGTAGTAGCTTACTGCGTTGGGTCAAGTTAATCTTATCGTAATTTGGACTATTCGTCCAAATTACTTAGTTTTAAGGCCAATTTTTTTCTATATTAAATACTCAAAACGACATTAATTTTATCAATTTTCATAAGAATTTGATAGATATTTTAAAATGTATATTGTGAAAAAAGTATTCAATTTAATTGTATTCATTGCTCAGTCATTTGCAAGTAGAGACTAAGAGATAGATATACGCTATCGCGGACTTCCATTTGGAACTATTTGAGATAAACAATCTTATGGTACATTATCTTCATGTAACTCCAACAATATAGGCATCTCACGCCAAGATAGCTCTCAGAGAGCAAGAATTTTTCCGACTTACTTATCGTTATATTAGGACCAAAATAACACAAAACCTCTGTGAATTGTAGCTTATATGCTATTCTTATGTATACGCTATATTTATGTAAAATCTCATCTGAATCCGATTAGTTGTTTAGGCATGAAAGAGCTACATACATACATACATCCAACCTCACAAACGTTCACATTTATATCAGTATAGAATAGATAGATATTCACCGACTAAAGGAATTTCTCTTTCAATAGTTGCAAACAAATTTTTGGAAAAGAAAGTTTTTGGCTTTCTAGTAATCCATCTGGAATATTCCAAAGAAAGGAAGGACGTAATCAATTTCAAAAGAAGTAACTGTATACATAGATGTTTAGATCATACAAAGAAGTAACTTTCAGACACAAATCCGAAAGAAAATGCCTTCCTGAACCAGCTACTTTCATATAAACATTGAATTACACGAAAGAAAAATTATTTCGAAACAAATACTTTTATATGAACACTGAATTATACAAAAACACTTTTCTCTACTCAGGTTATATTTCAAATATTCGTTATGAAATTAAATCATATATCATTCACAGGGTTTCTACACAATATACCAAATGAAAATAAAAATTTCATTTACATTGATGTTTTTGCCTTGGGGCTCTTCAGTACCAATCTGGATAACATCATTATAAAAAAAAACTCACATTTCACTCATAAATTACGATTTTTATGTCACTGAATAAGTTTGATCTACTTATGTCATCGATGACATCGTAATGACATTCATTAACCTATTTTATTAAATCCCAGCCAAAAAGAATATTGTTACATGGAACACTACCTTGCTTACTGGTAGGCATTGATGTTTCGCCGTGAAACACTTTCCTCAGGGATATTCAGTACCAATCTAGATAACATTATAAGAAAAAACTCACATTTCACTCATAAATTACGATTTTTATGTCACTGAATGAGTTTGATCTACTTATGTCATCGATGACATCGTAATGACATTCATTTGATTAAATCCCAGCCAAAAGGAATCTTGTTTAATTTGAAAGGGTTATATTTTTTAGGAGACACTAAATTTGGGAAAATAAAGTTTGTGGCGATCTACTACCCCATCTTGATTACTTCCTTCCTATCTTTGAAAGATTCCCACATTTTTCTGTATCAAGATGGGAGTAGTAGAAAGGCAAAAATGTCCTTTCCCAAAAATTAGTCACCCCTAGAAATATAATCCTTTGAAATTACAAACATTTTTCATGTATGATTTGAAGCAGTGGTTTCCAAACTATGGGTCGCGACCCACTAGTGGGTAGCGGGATCAATTTGGGTGGGTCGCGGACACAGATTAAAAACACTTAATACTATTGAATTGTTTTTCCCATATTAGATAAAGACTATGGGAGAGTAGCCAGTTCTTTCGAACATAGCCTCAAAATAGCTAATGGACTTTTCAACCACATATTTGTGTTAGAGTGCATTCTCCAGTTTGGTATATTTAAATAAAAAATATAGAAATAGTGTCAGTGTGGAAAGTGATCTGCGTTTGAAGCTTTCAACTTTCAACCCAGATATAGAATATTTTGTGAATCTTAAGCGCAGCTCCACAAGTCACATCAATTACATAAGTGTCATTTTTTAATTTTTTGTATTTGTTTAGTTTTAAGATTCTGAAGTCTTTTTTCGTGCTGTATTTCATCTTCCATTATATCATCTTCACCATTTTTTTCAGATGTGTGTTCCTCAATAATAGTATAGTAATAATAAAAATAGTATTAGTAATAATAATTATACTTGATATAATTCAGTTTGTCGGTCGCGAAAAAAATTACACAATGAAGGTGGGTCCCCAAGCAAAAAAGTTTGGGAAACGCTGTTTTGAAGGGAATAATTGAATAGTTTATCATTTTCAATGTCTCTATGAGACGTTATATATCCTTTAGAAATTCCTAATGCCTATTCAAAATGAATTTTTATCGAGTTTGTACTGGAGTTCATAAGTCGTTTAAATTATGCGATTTTTGTGAATTCTGCTACATGTTTGACTCGCGCCAAGTTATGAATTTATTCAATCAAAATGACAGTTCATTTGAAAGAGAGAAAAAAATCAAAAAGGTTTCGTATGTCGCACATTTTCGATCTTAGATTTTTTTTGATTCATTTGTCTCCCAAACATTGATTTCATAAGAACTTCAATATTCACTTCAATATTACGGAAGTTTCCCAACAAAACTCGAAAGAACTAGAAAAACATGAGATATTTCAATAACGGAACAGAGACTCACAGTTTGCAAAACTTTCAAAGTGCCTGCTGTTTTTTACGTAGCATAACCATAAATATCATTACATTCCATCTCGCGTTGGAGTCGTTTTGATATCACGTAAGCTGGAGGATCCCGAATATTATATTAAAGTTTGTGATTATTCTCATAGAAACGTTTCTCCAAGCTGTTACCGACTTTTAATACTTCTTGTCTGTGAATACTGCTCAATGTATTGTTCTTGCCTTTAATGAATTCTGAAGTGGTGATGAAACTTGAAATAAGAATTGCTTGTAAATTAATGTTTCATACAACTTTCAAAGTTTGGATAATAAATATAGTATGAGCATCCTATTTGAACCAACTCACTGTATAACAGAACAAATATTTTCCATGAATATTATAGGGGAAATTTAATTTTCGTCTTCCCATATTTTTCTTTCGTTGTTTGTGTTTAATATTGCTGTTGAAAAGAGGAAATGCTGTTCATGCATGAAAATGATGTTATCTTCGGAGATGAGTTTTGATCGTATTCTACCTGCAATGAAAATTTCCGATATAATGATGTTTCAAAAAACTTCATGAATGACAAGAGTTCTTGAATAGTTCAGGTGAAATGAATATTACGGTTCGAACTAAATCTGTTTGCATAACCTCGATGTTGTTCGATATTCTACAGGAACTGATTTTTTACTTCTTTTTTCCACTATTAATAATAATGCTCTTCTATTTTTAATGAAATTTTTTCAGATTGAATACAATTTGAATTTGGAAAAAAATTAACCTTTACTTAAAAGTTCTCTTTCTTCAATTCATGAAGACATTCGATATTTAGAGAGAGTATACATCATTGATACCATAGACAATAAGGGTGAACATGTTTTAACAAAAAAGTCACTTTACAGTTACGTCATATAACAGTTTTATCCCAACAGAATATTCGCAACTATCATACAATCAAACGATTTTATAAGTGAGCTCAACTACTGAACCCACTTGTGGAACTTTCAGAAAGTACTTTCACAATTCAGATGCTTGTTATTTTTTTTATACACAGTTTTCATCAAAATTTTTGATGAATAGTTTGAGAATGTAGCCGAGAGGAGATCATCATTAGAAATGAGAATTAAATGTTTGAATGTTTTTATCCCCCAATTGTATTTGTAATCAACGTTACTGCAGTTTCGTCCTACTAGGACATTTTCAAACGAATACCATAAACAGAAATAATTAACAATGTAAACTCGTATATACCTATAGAGTGCATTTCTTTAATGTCCTCCCTTTTATTTTATGAACGGGTCACCTCAAAAAATTGAAATTTGGGATAATCAAATTAATGCATGAATACTTTATTTTGAAGTGAAATTGAAAGATGAAACTTTCAAGATGGCGACTGGCCGCCATCTGGCCGTATATCTAATATCGAAGCAGGTTCAGTTTCGTACACCTTTTGCTTCGAATAGCCCCATAAAAAATCCAAAGGTGTCAAATCTGGCGAGCGGGCTTGCCCATTCTATAGGACGTCGACGGTCAATCCAACGACCGGGAAAAGTAGTATCCAAATAGTTTCTAAGTTGTCTGGAGTTATGTGGTGGTGCTCATTCTTGTGGGAATACAATTCACTTCGACGATTTCAGTGATAAGAAAGAAGGTCAACAGTAGCTTCCAGCATATTGAAATAATATGGTTTCCCAATATTTCTGCCCAAACGTTAATTTTTTCTGGATATTAGGTATGTGTTTTCCGGAAAACGTGAGTGTTGGTGTCACTTCAATAATTTTGTCTGTGAACATTGCCGTTTAAAAAAAATGTAGATTTGTCACTAAAACAAATATTGTGGAGATAGAAAGGATGCCTTGCAATGGTTTCCCTTATGATTTCCCAGAATACTTTTTTCCGATCAGGGTCATCTTCAGTTTATTGGTGTACCATTTTAATTTTATATGAATGATACCTTTTTCTTTTCGAAAGTTTCCACATAGTAGAAGGACACACCTCACGAACATTCGTGGCGGAATAAGTAGACTGTTCAGGATTTACTACCATCTCACCAATTATTTGCACTTGCTGTTCTTCCGGAATAGACGGATGAAGTTCCTTCAACTATTTTCTACAGATAGGTCGATTCGAAAAACGTTCATTTCAAATCCTTCCGGTCTCGTGAAAGTTACGTGTCGCACCGTAAATAAAAATTGCTTCAATTTTTTTTCCAATGGACGAGAATTGACCATTTTAGGGATGGTTGACGTGTTACCTTCCTCCTAGTAAAACTGGAAACTAAATGAGAATATTCTAACTAAATAATGATGTTCTTTGTCGTACTGACATTTTTTATCATTTTTATAAACAAGCAATAACGTAACAAACCTTATCGGTTTGCTGCAATTGCCATATGGCAGATAAAAAGGACTTTTTCTAGAAATATCGATATTAATGTGTTTGTCTTCAGGAAATTATTGAATGTTACGTCATTTCGTACTAGGTTGACATCATATTCTAGGGTTGTAAAGTATCCGTCAGGAGCTTCTAATTAATGTATCATAAGACCCCCCTTTTTCTCTAACTTTTTTCCCAGATGGCGTTCAGTCGCCATCTCGAAAGTTTCATCTGTCAATTTCACTTCAAAATAAAGTATCCATGCAATAATTTCATTATCCCAAATTTCAATTTTTTGAGTTGATCCGTTTAAAAAATAAAAGGAGGGGGACATTAAAGAAATGCACTGTATAAACACAGTAGGTTTTAACAGACCGGTGAGTAGGCCCGGTCAATTTGATCATTTGGTAGACATCCGCAATTCTTATGTTTATGCATTTTTAAGGATCCCAAATAATGATTTTCCAACCCTTGCCTGCATAGTACAACATTTCCGTATCGTTTAGATTCGGGAACTTGTAGTGACATTTCAAAGAATGGTTTGAGAACATCATATAATTTCCACCTAGTCTGAAGGACGTTTTAAGGTTAGCATACTGTTTTGAGGAATTTCGGCCACATAGTTCAACATACATACTATTACACTCGTTGCACTTAAGCTAATAAACTCTAGATTTCTCCAACTTATTCACTTTGTCTTTGGCATTGCAAAGGAAATTAGATAAACTGGCATATGACCTCAATACCACTTCCACATTGTTTTTCTTAAAAATTTCGCTGTCGTTTGGAACTGTTTTTGTAGGACGAAACTACGGTAACGTTAGTAACAAATACAAGTGTTGTAAAACAGGAAGTTTCAATTCTCATTTTTCATCAAACTCTTAAATATTTTCAACATGCACTGCTACCAATTTTCGATAACTTCTAACATTGCCATAATGCATATTGTAGTGAATGAATTTCATATTGTCAAATTTAATTGCTTTGTTTGTAAGTTTCGTACTTCAAAAATTCTACCTTGGATGGTTGAAATAAAAATAAACCGACAGTGGTTGATACCAATAAAGATTGTTCACATCTATGCGACGTGACAAGTAGGTTTGAATTATCTAGTTCAGTACATCGATTCATCTAGAATAAATACAGGGTTCCATTTTGTTTAGTCGAATGATAGGGTTACTGTTTATTGAAAAAAATCTATTAATATGTGTGTAACGAAATTACTTTCAATATATTCGAAGTGTTTATCTTTCGAATTTCTTTAGCATTTATTACTATGGTCATCATCTCCGTGTTCTGCGTTGGTTATGTTAATAATTATTCAAGCACCTATATATTCGCAGAGTCAAGAGCTAAGTAGTTCTAAAATGAAAATAGTTTCAATTGTAATTTTCACACAGTAAATTTCCTCTTTATCAATTTATAGATCTATTCAACATTCAACTTCTGTACTTCCATATTTTATATGGATGTATTAAATCGATTCATTAAGAATAAAAAATCATGTTTTCAATTATTACCTTTCTAAAAGTTCAAGTATATAACATGTTCGCCAAACAGATCGGTGAGAGTTATCATTAGAAAAAAAGAAAAACTCGTTTGACCGTTCGAATCTCTGAGCACAACTCTGAAGCTTTTCTTTGGAAGGGAATCTAGAATATATCTGACCCAAAATACTGAAACCTTCACACTTGAAAAGCAGATTGGCGTAGAAAAATCCCGCGGGTCATATTGGTCCAGGAAATACATATAAAGCATTATATCTGTTTGTGAAGATGATTGTTAGTTATTCACACCGGAATGAATGAACTTGATGTCGGTATAGAAAAACTGTGTTTTGAACAGGATTTTTGAGCAGTTTCAAACGATATTGCATCGATATTGCAATTGCAGTTCGTTCTAAATTACGTTTTTGTTTAAAAATATTTACGTCATTTGCCTATTTGTGTCTATTTCACGACTATTTTTAAGTTTCGATATAAAGTCTTGCTTGGGATTTTGTCTCATTTAGGACATTGTTAGTATTAGCTAATCAGTTGATCTTTCTTTGAGGCGAAAGTGTCATATAATAATGGATCAGTGGTAAAAAGTCCCAGGCCCACTAATGTTCGGTCCGAATGGAATGAGATGGTGTCAAATTAGTACCGCCTTTGAACATCATTCATTTCATTTCAAGATTCTTCGATCGCATTGCCTCTCTTGAAACGATATTTCATTATTTCAAGAAATATACTTTTCTTCGTTTCCATGAGTAACTCTACTGAATTATGAAACTTCCAACAATATATCGGTGGTTGATTCAACAGTAGAGATCATTTCATTTTAATTGATCTTATTATCTAATAATTATCATGTTCCCATGATTATAGATAGAAGATATGGGTAATTTTCATAAGTACATTGCAGATTTGAAAAAAATATATATTTAGTGACTTTTTGATAACTTGGAAAAACAGCGGGAGTGAAATATCAGACATTTTCTCCAACGAATACTAACAATTCGAACAACAATACCGCTTTGACATAAAACTTCTATTCATGTGAATTAAATTAAAACTCAAAAGGATTTGTGAACTCGTATTATTTTCAATATGATCAATACAACTGTATTGTTATTAAAATTGAAATACTAGACAAATCTAACAAATAACTAACGTTAATATTACTCTACTTTTTAATAGACCTATATTGAAAGTTAATGATTGCATTCCTTCGAGTAATAACAAATATTTTATAATGATTCCCGAATTTTTTTAAGTTTTGTAATGGGCTGAGAACAGCATAACGGTGCTTTGAAATTCAACAGAAGTTACCACATATTCTAATAAATAGCTGCGAAGGTCAATTTCGTTTTTTTTGCACTTTTGTATAACATTTTCAAGCATGCAATAAATAGATCATCCTTTCTCTAGAAACTGAATTGGCATCGGTTATGATCGGTGCCACATAGACATTTGCCTGGGGCAATCATAGATTTGAGTCCGTTTCTAATTCCATATCATAATTACATTTCAGAGAAATGGAAATTTTGTATTAGTGTAGGAATCAGAATCAGACCTTTCTTATAACAAGTTGGCATCGCCATAATATTACTCCAAGTATTCTGGGTCCACTTCGTCATTTTTTTTTCAACGTAATTGAATTTATCTCCACTGAATATTTCTGATTTCATTTTCCATTAGGATGAAATCCATTTTGGAATAGCACTCAAGAAGATAATCTATTCTGAACAGTAATGAATTTATCATTACTTGGAACAGTTGCCCTGAAACCCAGTCAGAATATCTAATGTAAGATTTCTCAGTTTGAAAACAAAATATAAACCATCTGGTAATATTTACCAATAATAATAAATTACTCTTATTGCTTTTTAATAAAGTGTGGAAGGGAAGCCGTTCCGAAGCGAACGGTAACATCTGAAACCATAATTCATTTCCATTTTATCTTATGAAATATTGAGTGGGGAGGAATGTTATGAAAATATAGGGTAGCGACGCGATGGTGGGAAACAGTTGTTTAACCTCAAATTACTCTCGTCGTTGAATTTACGGTTCTAATGTTTTCTCGCTCCTATCTTCGACATGAAATCATCCATTTGTGAAGGTTCAAGCAGCTTCATCGCAGAAGAAGAGGGAAATTAATTTATAAATTGTAGCAGACCTCTAAGATCATCGTAAGGTATTCACAATTTATTTTCTTTATTTTCACAAGCTTTTATACATTTTTCGCGGAATCCTGTAAATTTATTTTTCTCTTTAATATTTATCTAGTTGTGTTTCGAGTGGAATTTTTACAACCACATTATCTCTGACTCTGGTAAACCTGACGACAACTCTGTGGCTGATAGATTCATTCCAGAAAAAAGATTCCAACCTGATTGTAGTTAATCCTAGTAAACAGAGACCAATTACATTTTTTCTATAGACTCCATAGACTCCGTCTCATTAGTTTAAAGTACTTACGAGGCAAACTATAAGTGCCCATTGCTTGATGGTTTTGAACCACACATTTCAAGAAGTCATTGACCCGGAAGGCAGGCTTTCAACTGAAAAATCAAAGCATAGTCATAATTAGCAATAATTTGAATTTATCGATAGTTTCATTTGGGCACTGCCAATAAAGCTTCTTATGAATTTTCCTATACAATTCTCCGGGGAAAATAGTCAGTCTTCTCAAATGTATTCAAGGGGTACAACAAATTTCATAGACCCTCTCTCAGCTCGATGCCAAGCTGCAGCAAATAGAAACGAAAATTAATGAGCTTATTATAATTTGCCACCACTTGAAAACTGTTTACCTCTCAAACTTCTTTTACAGGTACTTTGTCATTTTTTGTCTTGGTTCCGAACAGAGAAGTTGTCTAAAATAAAATTTCTACGTCTTGCACTTTCATAAATTAACCACATGTATAACGGAATGTATCAACATCTTGCTGTTTATCAGTCGAGTGCACTGGAGGTACTGTGTGAATGCTACAACCCCCCTTTTATGACGCAGCATTTTCAAATGTATCAGAGTCAAATAAAATTTTCATAAAAATTCGAAAATGAGTTTCATTACTACAACTCTCACGAAAGCAGTTTATGTAGAAACAAAAGGTGATTTTTCATCGTTTTTGTGCATAATCAACAGAAAAATCATAAAATACACTTCAAGACAAAAAAATCTGTTGTTACGTTAACCAGCTGTCGCACCCCTACGGTTGACAATCCTCAGAAGTTGAAACTTGTGTGAGCTAAGGATTAACGAGTCTTACTTTT
>WOGN01004230.1:0-14337 GCA_015342105.1 Leptinotarsa texana
ACACATATTGCAGTAAAGGTTTATTTTTACATTTATAATTGAAAGTCAGAGAGCACTGAGATTGTGTTGTTCCTGCCATGACTCGTTCGTAATGGTATTCGTAATAGTTCGTAATAGTGGATTTATTAAATTGTATTGTCATCCAAACTAAATGTGAGTACCAAATTTGAGATCAGTCTTTCAACAGGAAGGGGGTCAAACATCAATTACTAAATTTTACCAAAACAAACAGGGCAAGCTAAATAAAACCGTTTGAAAAACAAGATAAAGTGACCTCTTTAACAACATCAATTCGATAGAGCATATTTTTTCAAAATTCCATTCCTTCAAACAGTTTAAACTCTCAAAACCCGGTTTGCATATATATAATAAAGGAATTTCAATTGGCCAAGATAAAGATTCTTTGTCCAAGTTCAATTGGAAAACACAAAGGTGTCATTATCTTTACTATCACTTCAAAAGCACTTCAGCGAATGAAAAAAAAACTCGTAACATTCTTATCTTTCATTTTTAACGCGCGGCAAGCCCTTCATGAATCTTCTGAGTATTTGCCAAATTACTCATACAAATCAACATACCTACTTTTCCTAGGAACTAATTTTCTCGTAGTGACGCGTTGGATCCAAGGTTATCCGCCATATTTTTATCTCGTTTTCTGTCCCTAGCGGAGTATGACGCATCTTATGCCAGGGAAGGCTAGCGAACATGCATCCCGTGTTCAAATAACTTAGTCTTCTCGCCTCTCAGGATGTAATTTCACAAAATCGATGAGCAATGCGGATACGGCGTTGCCAAGTCTATCATCGAGTTGGTCGCATGACCAACTTGAATAAATAAAATCTCTTATTTTATGATATGATTGTACATTATCATTTAAGTGTTATTTATAAAATCACAGTGCTAAAGTTGAAATACAAGGGAGAGACACACTAAAGGAAATCTGTATAAGAAATGAACTGTGACATTTATTATCGGCCGTCTTATTAAAGCTATGTCTGTCGAATTTGTTGTCATTTATTCAGTCTGTTTTGCCCATATCATCGATCAAATTCGGCCTGATTTATGGGCCAAAGTCATGGAAAATTGGATGCGATCCACTCAGACAAACTGTGGCAGAAATTTAACACATAATGATATCAACAGGTCTCCCAAACGAATAAAACATTTCGGTGATATCCCAAATTTAAAGATAAAAAGCGCTTGATGAAAAACCTTATAGGTATATGGAATAACAAGCAAGGCGAACTGCAAAGGAAAACACCAAAACAGTGCTGGTTCCATTTGGAGGAGTATGAATTTGAAGACCTCACTTAAGTTAAACAAAGAAAAGATAAATGAAAGTTTCTATGTTTTTTACCACTTTTATTTGTAACTAACATTACTGCAGTTTCGTCCTATATAAACATTCTCAAACTTATACAATAAACAGTTTATTGTATAAGTTTGAGAATGTCCATATAGGACGAAACTGCAGTTAATTAAAAATAAAAGTGGTAAAAAACATAGAAATTTTCATTTCTCTTTTCATCATGATCTCCTACCACGTAGTAACAGCTACATCCATCAAGTTTAAACAAAGAATTTAATTAATAGAGTATTTGGAGTATTAGGTAAGGCAGATACAAGTTCTAAACTCGTTGAAATTACCCTCACCTACATCTTTCAAGCTGAACTATGTGCTACTGTTCTTAGACCAATGCCACTAAGAGTGATTGGTACTGACCGAAAGTGCTAAAAAGATTTTAAAACGTTTTAGATGGTAGAGAAGATACCTTCAATACATTTGTGAACTATAACTCCTATATAAAATTCATCCGATCTACTACTCAAGTAATAAGGTAATAAACTTGTTTAAAACTAGATGTATCAGTTAACACTATTGTTCTCAAAGGTGATGGACAATCTTGATCAGTACTATTTCTTTTCGCAGTATAGAAAAGTATAAATTCGTTCGTGATGTGACTTAGTAACATCTCAAAAAGTCATAATAATTCCATCGAATTATTTTTGAAATTCCAAAAAGATACTTAACCAACACTTTTTAGCACACTACTAAAAAAATTCAAGTTGGCATCTCTCAAGCTTTTATTTCGGGGCAATATTCAAAACAAAAGCTGTAAAGGATGATCATTAATATGCAGATGAGTTTTTATATCATCACCCCAATAGAATATAATGAAGACCCTGTTCCTACTCCACATGGTAAGTATTGTCTCTCGAGGCGCGTTTCGCAAAACCAGTTACCATCATCAGTTTTTGTCATTTCTTGATATTGCTAACTGGATTAGTCAAAAGCACTTCGAAAGACAGTGCTGGTGTTCTGGGGTGGAAAAAGTAATTTCATTATATCAGATTTACATTGTGAGTTTTAATCTACCTAAGGAATAGCCCTAACAGGTTATATTCCAATTAAATAAAAAGTGGTTTGATGAAATCAAGAATAGGAGCAATTCCAATGTTGGAAAGTTTTACATTCTCATTTTTGGACATCTCCCTACTAATTTACCATACAAAGTAAATATTGGGTCATCAACAGTAAAAGCCTAAAAATTTAAGAAATATTTGAGTTAGTGAGGAATGAAACTGAAAACGAAAATGAAGGAGCAGACTCAATTATTTGTGTCTGGTGAGGTTTGTACAGTGGCTGTCGACTGTTTGTTCCAGAACAAGTACTATTCCCAAACACTAGATCTGTAACACTCTTCTTGACGCGCCAACCAAGTTGGTGTCTTCAGAATGCACTAATTCCTAACTCTGAAACTGGTCTCTATCCATAACTAATAAGTACACTTTCAGATAAATATGAATGATTTCAGGTAGAAATTCGAGGCAGTGGCCTAGTGAATGATTTAGCTAAGCTCTTGCTCACTCCAACAAATATTAGGTAACTCTGGAAATAAGATGTTGGAGACTGGAAATTCGGAGATATATGAAATAAACTGTGAGGTGACTATGAAAAAAAATTACATTGTTCAGACTGAGCGAGCTACTGAAACTCGTTTCAAAGAATACGCAACACAAATCCGTTTTCGAAGACCAGGAAAATCTAGTGTCACTCAAGTCGCCCTGAAGAAAACGGCCATAGAATAAATGAAAACTGTCTGACCCTTGACACTAAATTTTTGGATGCTTTCGAAAGTCTGGAAACAGCAAAACATTCTAAACAAGAAATTCTTGTGAAATTCTACCCGAAATTATTGATGTTTGTCTGAAAGTGAAAGTGTTCCTTGTTACATATAAAAAGAAACAATTTTTTTACTTAGGAATACACTTCAATGTGATAAAAACTTTCAGGTGTAAATCTCACAGCAAAGTGTGTTTTTTGAATATACCAACTTCCAGTTACCGTCCTCATTCATCCATTAATTCCATTTTATATTTCGCTCATCAAGGGAACATCATCTGTTCTCATCAGTTCGGACTTCCATTGTCTAATATAACATAAATTAATTTGAAAACCCTGAAAAAACAAATAACCGAAAATAACAATTTTATTAAACAAAAAACTGAAATTACAAACAAATAACCTACAAGCAACAATCGAACAAATAAAAATTGAAATATTAATAAAAGCTGGAAAATAAAAATTATAAATTGTTATTAGCAGAAAATGAAAAATAAAAATCAGAAGATTTCAAACCAAGTTATGTCACGACGTTTTGATTGTTAGTATCCACAATCATCTTCGGGTGATAACTGGCTATTCTGCTATTCTATGCCATGTTGTTGACATGCCACTTCAAAAAGTAAGGGGAGTATTCTGAACTTACCGGAGAGGTGATAATAATAATAGCTCATCTAATTTGTATTAGAAATCTGCTATACAAAAATTGTTTTGGTATCAGTATATTCCCTCAGTTGTGAAAGAAAAACTGAACCTTCGTGGACTTCCTGAAAAATGTACATATACATATGTCAGCTTTTACTCATCTGGATGTTATAAGAGACACTGAAACACTTCAAAAAACACTTTTGATATATAATTACTAACGTATGATAATATCTCTGATTTCTGATTAACAAAAACCCCCCACTCCCTGTTTCCAAGCGACAACGTATCTAAATACAATACATTTACATCAATTCTTGATTTAGTCTCGAATAAGGATTTAGTCTTAATTTAGGAAAAGGAAGACCAGTCTGATGAAACCCAATACCCAACATGTTCTAATGAAAAATCATTCTACAATTATTCTTCATTATTGTCCGAGACTATACTGCAGAATAATTGATGATTACAATCGCCTTGACATTAAATAATTTGAGTGCAACGAGAAAGTAACAGGTTCCACCCCATTTTCTACATTTGGCAATGCCGCAAACTGAAAGATCTGCTTGCGATGACGTCACCGGTGCTCACTACTTGGTGGGGTGCGGCTTTGTACCATCGCTGCAGCTACAACTGTCGCCGGCTAGGTTTCCCTTCAGCAGCTGGCCTGCGAACAGTGTTACCACCTTTTCCCAGTTAATCAGTACGTCGCGATTTTTTAAAAATTTTCAGTGCGCCTCACGTGATACGGGTGAGTGTGTTTTTTCGCTGTTACCAACATCCTGAGTGAAGAAGGTGGAAAGTAAGTGGTGGTCAAACGGTACAGCCAAGAATCGATAAGCTGTTTTCCTGATCGTATAAGCGTTCAAGGTTGTTTGGAATATTTTTGTTCGATCTTTAATTTGGTGTCGACCGGTACCTTGAAAAAGTGAAATCACTGACGACCTCTTAACAGTCATGTTTTGAATATCAAATCACAACAGAAATGGGTTTAAAGGTTCACTTACAGAGTGGATTCGTCTGGGAAATGATGACAGTCGTATCGCAATTGGAAAGTGATGATTTCCTCAACACCTACTGAGGTGTATCAAAGACGTCATTATCGGACAAAATAACTGACTGATCGATTAAAATGATTACGAATACTAAAGATCGGGAATCAAGGTTCGACATTTACGAATAAACAGGATGACTGAGCAGATCAAATGCAGTGACAGTGATGATAACATTAACAATTATGCCGGATACTGATATGGAGATAAATTAAATATATGGCAGCTCATAGCAAAGTATATTGAAATAATGAAGTTTGAAAAAGTCTCTGATTAATTCTGAGCGATATGAATTGGGCGAATGAATCATTTCGTATTGTTTATCTGAAATGCGCTAGTCTAGAGTAATATTTTTGAGATATGTCGACGTGATTTTATTCCATCCAAGGTAGGGAAAATAACTTTTCAAGGCATACTTTTCATTTTTATCGACATTTTTTGGGTGTTTTCACCTCCCACAATCTGAAAAATATTGTCGGTTGGTAGCCAGGCAGTTCGACGTGGGTGCTTTGTTCACTCACTCGAATTGACTGCCGTGTTGGTCGGTAGTTCTAGCCCTAGTCTGAACGATCGATTTTCATTTGATATCGTTCAAATCGTGTTAGGAATCACACGTTAAAAGGCAAGACTCCGTTAATCTTTAGCTCGCACAAGTTACGACTTCTGAGGGTTGTAGTTCGTAGAGGTGCGACAGCTGGTTAACGGAAAAAACATATTCAGGTATGTATGTATATAGTAGGGAGGGTGAGTGTATACCCACGGCACTTAGAACACATGTGACCCATTGTACATTCTCCCGAGAAGTTGTCCATCCTGTCCTTTCCAGGAAGGTGGACAGGTCACTAGGAAATATCTCCTTTATATCGGCAGGTGTAGGCCAAGACTCGCCGAACACACTCTCTTTGAAAACCTTGAGGTATCTCACGGTGGCCTCCGCGAAGGTTTTGAAAGGTGCAGCGACATTAGACATTACTGTCGTTGCGCGGCTTTTTCAACCTTCCTGGGGTTCCCCTAGTGGAGGTGTTCAAGTGAAGGCGCTTTCCTTCAGGGGCAGCCGGTTCTTTGCCTTTAGTCAAGGCGGAGATCTTGGCGCCCACCGCAGGAAGTGTCCGTGTTGTTGGAGGTGGAGTGGGGGAGGAGGAGGGTGCACTTACAGTTGCTGCCACTCCTGCCTCTTTTACTCTCGTTCTAATTTTGGCCTCGGCGCCGCAAATGCGCCGCCTTTGTATTACTTCACGAGGTGATCTGCTATGTCCAGCCTCATTTCGAGCGGTAGATTGGGTTGGATATTTCTGTTCATCCCCAGCCACCGCCATAAATTGAGGTGAGCACTTATGTCCAGCCTCGGAATTGGTTTTTGTAATGTCTGTTTTGTTTGTTTCATATATGTGTGTTCCCACGAGTAGCATGGGAAGAGTTGGTGACCTCTGGCAGAGTCCGCATTACTAGAGGAAGGCTGATTACAATGAGGTTTCGCCTGGTTCCCCAAGGGGATCGTTCGTAACCGCATATCACCCTGCGGCCATTCAGCTGTCGGTACGATTCCTTACACCTTGGCTTGGGTAGGCTGGTCCACGGTGGTATGTTTCGCAAAGGCTTTTGGAGAGTTTTCCCCTCACCCTACTCATTTCTGCCACTGACCAGGAGTTCGGCGATCTAATCCGGAAGGCCACATATTGGTTTCCCGGATAGGGCCGCCAGTCCCCTGCCTGTTCCCTTATCCGCCACCTGGGCACACGACCGATAGATAGCCCAACACACGGGACTTTATTCAGGTGTAGAAAAAAAACTTCACAAATATCACTATTCATGAGTAAGAAATTATGCAGATACTTATCTCAATGTTTCAGAGGCTAAAATCCGCTTCCCTCTTCAGAATTGAAAAATCGTCATTTTCACGTCCACGACAAATGTCAAAAAAGTTTAGAAATGTGAAATTGGTCGATGTTCAAAGAATGTATACTTTCACGACCGGAGATCACTGTGTGAAAACTATTTTTCATTTTTTTTCGTGGTCTGCAGGTTTTTATGCATAAAATTTTGTCTACTACTGCGGTAGATATTACCAAAGGCGGTCGCAGTGCCCGAGGGTGTCCGCGCTCCATATCCACTAACTATGCTGCTGGTATTTGAATCTGTTTTTTTATATTATTATTATTGAGCGTGGCTTTATTTCACCTCATTGGATTACCTCACCTTGTTTGTGTATCTCTGAAGACAGGTAGCCAGATTTTATTGATGGTAATTGCCTCTTCTATTAAAAGTATCCCTGTGTTTTTGAATTTCTATTGTCTCTCTATATACTCTTGGATAATAATTTCGAGTTTCATCAAGTATAACTGTATCTTCGAATGAGATAATGTGAATGCCTTTTTTGTTGAGAGCATGTTAGGCAACAGCTGATGTGTGTCGGTTTCTTCGAGTTGAAAATTCTCTTGTGTTCGGAGAGACGTGTACCTCAACTTCTTTTCGTGGTTTCAATGTAGACCAACTCGTAGCTACAAGGAATCCGGTATACCCAGTGTTCTGTGAGGTCCTTAGCTGATCTTAGACTTTGTCTGATAGTTTTCATTGGCTTCACGTCCTGTTTCTCTAAGATTCTCCCAATCTGGTCAGTACCATTTTTAAATAGGGAAGGAAAACTTTTTTCTTGATCAGGGTAGCTGAGGTTACTTTGGCGTTTCCTCTTCTGAGTCATAGGCCTGCTCGAATTCTTTTTCGCAGTACCCTGTGCTGTACAGTTCTGTGCTGTGACTCCTGAAGATGCTCTAGTATAGCGAAACACTCTCAAGTGGAAATCTTACAATTAAGTGTGTTTTCTTAAAAACAGTCTATCATATTTTCAGATTCTTTGAGCTTATGTCTGTTAAGCTGGTTTTACACGATGCCAGTTGAGGAGACAATTGACAGAGAACAGCTTACTGATATAAAATTATTGGCTACGTGTAAACACCTCTGGCCAATTAGCGTGCCAACTGCCCTGCCAGTTGTCCTGAAATTTGGGGGCGCAATGACGCCCCCACCACTCTATCACTATGTCTTGACAATTAACGCCGTGTTAACGTGGTATATATATATATATATATATATATATATATTCTATATAGCTCGACTGGCTAGCTTAGTTAAGGATAATGTCAGGAATGAATCAGGTATAGCAGTCAGAGGCAGAAAGATTGTATTTTTATATTTATGTATTTATTTTTATTGTCTCTTCATCGGGAACTCTACAATAATTATTGAATAAACAAAAGGTTACGGACAACGATATATATATCGTTTTGCGCCAGATTACCTTCGTCAGTCGAGAAGTCTACGCGTGTGAGTTCAATTGTTTAGTTTATAGTTTACTGTTGCGAAAAACTATGGCTTCTAAACAGGGTGACTTATATTTTTTTTAAAGACAAAATACAAGCACTTCAAGAAAATCCTTAAGGCGCCTGTGCGAAAGTAGTGATTCACATTGAATCTGAATCGCTGGAGATTAAATCCATTTGGAAAAACGTTCTCAGGAAGTTTATTCCACATAAACGCATTTCTCCAATTGAAAGAGTTTTCGAACAGTGAATTTCGTGGTGTACAGAGTTGAACCTTAAAACGATGAGTAGCCACGGTCCGTCGCATATTTCTGATATGTACCGCTCTTGGTGGAATCAATTCTGACAAGTCATTTGAACACTTCCCGTGAAAGTATCTATAGAAGAGAGACAATTCTCCAACTTTTCTGCGATGTTCTAGACTATCAAGGTTGCAAGTATTGTTTGCGTCTCCAATCGGGTGGATGGCTCTTCTTTGGATGGAATCCAGTAGCTTCAGGGTTTGCTTAGCACCGGAGCTCCATACATGATGACAATACCCCAAAGATGGTCTGATCTGAGCTGCAAAAGTTGCCGAGATGTGTACAGGTTTCTGTTTCGGAACATTTTTCCGAGATTTTGAGAAGCGACTTTTGCAGTTCCAGCGACATGACTGTGCCAAGACATATTGGTATCTATTTTAACCCCCAACAAACTAATCGAAGCAGAAAGTGGAATTGCCTGTCTTTGCTGCTGGTGAAGATGTGCATCCGCCGCCGATGTCGTGGAGATATATAAGGAGCATAGATGCCTGTGGGACCTAAAAGATAGTTTGTATAAAGACATTAGTCATTTCCTTGACCATTTCTTGTTCTTATTCAACTCTTCTTCAACTGCGTAGCAATATTTTGACGTATGAACAAGTTCTCATTTAATTGGAGTGGCCTCAGACATTCGCAACTCGCCCAAGACAACTGGCCACGACAATTGACTCTTCAACTGGTATCGTGTAAACGGAGCTTTAGAGTGGTGTTCATTGAAAATCATTCTTGTCTTGTTCCATTCAACTCAATGTTCACCGTCATTCTCACGTACTATTAATGGTCTTGAAGTTCCACCAATGTAGCTTTTCCCACAAACAAGATATTTTGAAAATGCATTTTTTGGTTTATTCTTCAGTGTTGTTGAGTTTTGTATGTGTGAGTATTTGTTGTTTCACAAGAAGTTCTTACAACACAAAAACTTTGATTTCCTTCTCAAAAAATGACTTTCGTTCAATACAATATTTTTGACCAAGCAAAATCACATCTGTAACTTGATTATTGTTTGCGTGTAATCATGTTTTATTATTGTATTGACACATGGAGATGCAGCCGTGCTACAAGAGAAAATAGTTTTCATATGATTCAACCTCTATCTATCTATCAAAGTTTATTATTCCAATGGCCATAGTGAGGGCCAACTCATGGATATAGACCTGAGATAACACTGCGAAACAAACAACATATTATATATAGACTTGAAAAAGCTCCGGATGGTGTAAGATCCCTTTTGAAAAATAATTTTGTGAAATCCTTCTTTGGCGCTTCTGCAACCGAACTAGACTTTCATTTCATAGTTCGCTTTTTCAAAATAGACCATCTATCTTGCAATCAGAAGAGTTTTACATTTACAAGGATAACTTTTTGGCACCATAAGCATTCCATATTTGTGTGTCATTGTATTGAACCATCTTCAATTTGAGGTGTGTTCACACTCGTAGGAAATCATGGCCATAAGAAAAATTTTGTCAAAATACCACTGAATATTATGAGTTCCGGTACAGTGTCATTTATAGATTCTTCATCTTATGTTCACACACGCAAAACTCCCATAAACTTTCCACGGTTACTATTTTTGAGTTAAATGTTTGTTTGATATAGTGGCCATCAAAAACTTGCCAAGTTGAATTTCGTGTTGATTTGTCATAATGCCATAATACGATTCAAGTTCCACTATTATTTTTCAACTTGATAATCACTAACGATTCATCAAAAGCCAAATTTCATCGCTGAAATATTTTATTGCTGCCGTGAAATATTTTCAGTTCCTGAAATCAATTTTCCATCCCATCATTCATTGTTTTTATTATCCCTGAATTCAACTGATATACATTTTTCAGTAGACCATGAAAGTCTACAAATTATTGGGTCGAAGTTTTATATAATACAATGTATGTTAAGAAAATACGTTGAATTTTCCTTTTTCTCGAAAAATATTCATTCATTCATACATTTCAATTTTCCCTCTTCCAAAGTAGCCCCCTCACATATAGTACACTTGTGCCAGTGTTTTTTCCAATCCCCGAAACAATCCTGATATGCACTTTTTGGTATGTCCTTGAGCTATCTCAGCGATTCCAACTTTATCTCCTCAATCGTCGCAAAACACCGCCCTTCCATGGGTATCTTCAATCTTGGAAACAGGAAAAAGTCGCAGGAGACCAAATGTGAGAAATATGATGGCTGATGCCTGATAACGGTTTTTTTGGCGAAAAAAATCACTAACAAGCAATGACAAATGAGCAGGTGCATTACCGTGATGCCAAAGCCATGTATTGGCTCAACAGTACTGGAGTTTTCTTCTATTGCAGTAGATGAACAAAGAGACTTCGAGCGCAAAATCACATGTATTTTCTTCTGGCGCTAAAATTTTTGAAATTTTCATGACATCCGATCGAAACTTTGTGGAACACCCAACTCGAGGTAGGTGTAGAGACTTTAGTGAATGGGAGAGAGAAACGTGTGACGTAATCGATGCAGCGAAGGATGGAATGAGTCTCGGAGAGATTCAAGGAGCGGAGTCCCAAAGGAGCGTAGCCCCCCTTGGGACTCCGCCTCACCCCTTGTCACGTACCAGTCATGTGGTCATCGACAGATCAAGGAAATTAAATTGAAAAAACTCATCGGTATGAGAATCGAACCCAAGTCGTCGGCGTGGTAGACATCTTAGCCTCGAATCCAACGTGGGGTATTGAAAATAATTGTGAATTGTTGATATTCGTGGCGGTTGTTTTGTCGGGACAGAAATTGAATAATTTTCTATACTTAACCGCATTTTTTGATTTCCGTAAAATTTTATGGAAATTGTGACGTCATTTCCATGTAGAAAATAGGAAAATATCCTTAGAATTGATGTCTCATAAAAAGGTGTGTGTATGTAAGAGTTAGAGAGACACGTGTAACGTGTCGTCAGCGCAAGGACAGGTTCGGTGTTGTCGATTGTAAAATAAATCGTTATTTATGGGGCGATGAAGCGTTGCCGGTTTTAAAACTAGGCATGAAGGGTTAGGAATACGACTCGATAAAAATTGTATGGTAATGAGATGACGACGACTAAGAGGGTCTAACGTTTTAACGTGCGTTCCAACTCGCAAGTGGCGCAAAACTTCAAGATAATACTCCTTATTGCCTGTTCGACTAAATGACAAGAATTCCTGATGCACTACGCCACGGTAATCAAAAAAACAGTGAGCAAAGCCTTGGATTTGATCGAACTTGATGTGCTTTTTGGCTCTCCTGGGCTCTTTCATTGTTTGGACTTGGTGTCGATGTCATTGCTATATACTCATCATTTGTCACCACTAATGACCCCTTCAAGCAAATCATGCCCAAAGTTTCCAAAGAAATTGTATGTCATGAGCCAACCGATATACCGACATCCTTCAGAACTTCTCTAATAGTGATTCGACGATTTTCCATAACAATTTTCCTCATTTCTCAACATTTATATCGGTTGTTGATGTGCTGTAACGTTCACAGAGCGTCGTCATTCACATCTTCTGGACCTCCTGTAGGAAGCTTGTACCACGTGTAAACATTTTTCTGACTCAGAGTACAATCACTGTTTGTCACTATCAATATTTCGAGTATTGAGATGGAGTAGTAGAAAGCCAAAAACTTTCTTTCCCAAAAGTTATTGCTGTTCACTTAATTTGACCAACATACTATTTATCGCAGTGAATTTCACTCTTTACTGTTTTCAAAATCCTGTCATCTGGGTTGCTCCAACACCTGCTGTTTCCATGATGAATTTTTAAAAAATTCGAGCCAATTAATTAGTGCATTTGGTTTCAAATAGAATAACCATAAATGTTGTCTTCCTTTTTTTTGAAGATATTCTGTGAATTTTGTTTGCCAACCAATTTATCCACTAAGTCTGAGAGATACCTATTACTTTCAGCCATTTAATGGCTTTACATTCTAATTTCTTGGATATATTTATATCAAAGAAGTTTTGACATCTGTCAAAGTGAAGTAAATTCCTGAAAATTAAAAACAAGTTTTGAACACACTGTAGAAGATTGATCTCTCATAACTAGAAAACATACTAATTTCCAAATCTTGGTTTGGAAAGAAAAGTACATAAATTTATTTCCAACACGTTTTTAAAATTGCCTGTTTGCATTATAATATAATTGTCACTTGCTTTTCAATAAATAACTATTATCAAAGAAATCATGATAGCCACCACAAAAGGTATAACTAATATGGAGCACTCTGTATTTCGGCGGACAACGAAACTAACGAATTTATCTAGGAACTAAGGTAACCAGAATGGCCTGATAGTGAAGAAACGAAAACGTTCAAGGATGTTTATAAATAACTTATTGATACGTTAGAATAACCATTGCTACGAAATATAAAATATTATTTTTAATAAGTTCTTATCAAACTAAAAGTTCTTTCATACCGAATGAGGACGCTCGATGACCTACAACCTTATCTCAGCCATTGTGGATACCCCACTTACAAAACAAATAATGAGCTATTTGAGAATTTCGTCATTAATTTGCTGACATCGTTTCAGAGTAAAATAAGGCGTCAATAGGAAATCCAAAGGATTATCTTCAACAAATACACAACCAAAATAGGTGATATGATGTACATATCATTCTTGATTCTGCTTGATAAAGTATCACTACCTATATGTGACGCCCGAAACATAGGTTGATTTTGAAAAAACACTAAGGATGACATGAATTTGTATCGCTTATCAGATATACTTTTTTGTAGGACACAAAAAATATTAAGTTGATGTAAAACTACTACTTTGATAATCCTACATCGTTTCCAAAGTTAGTAGTTTTATCGTATTAACAAAGACACTTCAATGTCAGATTTCCACTTGAATAGCATCATCCGGTGTCACAATACTGTATTGTGACGTCTGAAGATGCGATTGTATAGCGAAACCCGTGTTGCGGTTTTATAAACTTTCAAGTGTGTTTTTTGAAGATGTTATAATGTATTTTCATCGTGTATCGGTCAGTTCTTATATCTACCATATTTTCAAAAGTTCTACAGCTTATATTGCCATTTGCTTTTGTCCTTTAAGTTCAGTTGAGTCAAGCAATGCATGCGTAATGCAGCCTAGTACCAGTAATGAGACAGTGCTGTCTGGTGTTACTTTGTGAATACTTTGATTTTAGGCTCTGGTTTCAACTAGTTGCCTTGCGGTGAAAACTACAGAGACAAAGAAAAACTTTCGTGCGGCGGTAGATGTCAAAACTTCGCTTTGCAAGTGACCTCTTTGGGAACCTTTATTCGTACATTGAAACTTTGTCAATCGCATGGTAATTGTTTTTATGTCGATCCCATGTATGGCGTTTTTGGATGGGAGTTTGATGGGAGTTGAAATACTGTGTTATCACATAAAAACCTAATTTTGCTGAAAAATCTAGATATTGCAATAAACTATGACTATAGAAACACCCGTTGCTTGGTACTTCTGTAATAGAAATCGTAATGACGTACCTACCTAAAACTCTTCAAAAATGTTTACTGGAAACAGCACCCGAAGGACTACCATTAGCTAGATATTGTCAGGGGTGCTGTTTACAGTGAGAATATTTTTGTGTAGCAAATGCAATGGTGGACACTGGCCTGATTAATAGGCTTCCACATTTTAGTAGTAAATGATAACAGAATAAATATAGTTTAAAATAACTAAAAAACACGTGAAAAAAGCGTGGGCGCTTTGTGCCATATTTTTGTATATCAGGAGCCCGTCGCTTTTTTTCACAATAGTACTAGTATTTTTCGTTCGTTATTGTCTAAGCTTATTTAAAAAAATATTCTCAACTTTTTAGTTCGATTTTCTTTAAAAGCGTGTTTTTTAGTTTTATAAACTATATTTATTTTTCACTTTTTAGTCCTATTTATTGTCAAAAATATTTTTT
>WOGN01004231.1:0-14336 GCA_015342105.1 Leptinotarsa texana
GATGCTTAGGAGCGGAGCTCCATATGAAGGTCTGATTCGAGCTTTACGACGCATCAAAAGTTGCTGGGATTTGTATTCGTTTCTAACTGAATGGGCTCGAAGAATATGTGAACCAAATCATCTAGAGGAAGAACAGGAACGTCTTCAAGTGACCTTGATATCGGATGGTTACAAAGGCCATGAAACTGAAGAGTTTCACGGTTCAAAACCGGGAGGGGCTAAGATGGTTGCACGTGCCTATCTACTGTATATCCTTAGATTCACAGACAGAGTTGGAGAACTCTTGGGAAAACAACATTAAAACGGTTTTCAAACCCACCAAGAAGACACAACAAAGTGTCTGGTCGGCTGAAGACAAGAGAGACCCATTATCAACAGCAGGAGTATATCGCATACCGTGCACTTGTAGGAAGGTATACATTGAAACCACCAAAAGATCCATGGGAACAAGGATCTTAAAAGAAACTGTAGATTAGGCCAAACGAACAAGTCGCCTATGGCGGAGCATGCACTCAAGATTCTGTTTGAAAATGCAACTCATTACCAACAACCAGGGATGCCATAGCGGACTGGTATGAAAAGCAATAGAGATTCACAAACACCCAGATACATGCAACAGAAAAGAAGAAGCTTTAAACTCAACCGAATGTGGAATTTCATTTTAAGCAGTTTAAGCATAGCAAACTTTATGACGGCAGGTAGAAAAGGGTCAATGAATATCATTGATAATTTACCTGTTGATTCAGGTACGAATATAGCCACTCACGCTTACGAAACGTCAGGGAGAAATTCCAAAAATTGATGACCTTCAAACCTGGAAAATAGTGACACTGAAATTTTTTAAATGCATGCTCTTTTTTGTCCCTCTGAACAAAAATTTGATAAATAAATTGACGTAGTTTCAGAAACAAATCCTCATACAAAAAAGTAAATAGTCAATTTCATTGAGGAAGATTAATTGAACCTGTACCTGAAATAACAACATTGTTTCCTAAATCATCAATACCTTATCTGAGATACTAAAACAATAATGGAATCTCTCTTTTAATATAATACTTTTCAATTATAGAAACATATAAAACAAAAGTGATGCAAATAATGAAACAACAACAAAAATTAATTGGCACTCAGGGGCGACTTGATTGATTCCAGTGGCGCATTTGCTTTTTCAGCTGCAGGAACACCCGGAAAAACCGGCAGCACCACATCATCTGAAGGTTTTGATCTGCCAATGTCCTCTTTTTCATAGAATAAAAAGTAGGGTGTCTCCAGAGGCTCTAATTAATTCAGTACATCGCCAGAACACTTAGTGACACGACTATGGTCAAACTTAAACCAATGACCAATGCGTAATAATGACCCTAATAATGACCATATTCAACACCAGAACCACAGTGAACAATGACTGCATGAAGATTGTAATAGTGGTCTGCTAGATTGAAGTGTTGATCTATTTCAAAACTTCGTAAGACTGTAGTGCTTCCGTCAGGGGTTGAGTCATATTTGAAGATCATCATTGTTATCATTAGATTGACTGGTGCCTCAGCTATATTTGTTGCCGTATAATAGTAAGTTAGTTTGGCGCATATCTAACAATACAGTAGATCATCACCCGTTAAAAGTTATATTTTCCAGATGATTCAACAATAAGCTTGCACGGACTGGTTATCAGTCATATTAGGAAACGCTAGTTAAAGTTCTAGAAAGTCATTTGCTACCTTTTAAACGTGTACAACAAAGTAAACTAGTGAGGATGTTTTCAGCAAAAGATCTACAAACACACGACGAGATAGACTGTACCGATTCATTCAATCCAGAGCGGTCAGGAGTATTGATTCTGCTATTTTTCTGCTGACGAAGAGTATTCAACAAGGAATCACACGTCAGGAATCACACGTTGAAAGGTAAGACCTCGTTAGTCCTTAGCTCGCACAAGTTTCTCAACTTCTGAGAGTGCCGTTCGTATGGGGGCGACAGCTGATTCACGGAAAAACAGATTTTAAACGGACAGAAACAGACAGCTCCAAGAATTCGGAACAATCCTCTTGTTGTTCTAACATATAATATAGAGTGGACTACAAAGGCTCTAGAAAATCAGTTGGCGGGAAAGATAATACATTCTTAAGAAACTGCAACTGCCTGAACAGGTGTTTGAGTTTGGCGAATAAGTAGGAAACATTATCGTTAATCGTTACAACATCTTTCTTGAAATTCTTCGCACTTGTAAAATGCTATTCATGTAACGAGTGTTTCCTAAATTATCTAGTCCAATTTTCTTGGCAAGATTGTCAGGTCAACTGTCTACTGATTCGTAAGGAAAAACATGTTCCACAGAATCTGCATCAGAACCATTTCTCAAGCTGGAATCGATCCTTTCAAATGATGAAGGGTTTCTTAGAGGGATCGATTCGGCTCTTGCTCCACGAAGCTCTTTCACTGAAAGGGGACCAAAACTACGAGGACTCATTATTATTGATCCAAAAACACTATTTGTCGGTTGCCCAAATGCCAATGGATCCTAAACTAGTTGTCAAAATTAAAAAATTCAAAAGTGGAGAGCTGTATAGCTCAAGTTACTCCATGATGGTTTTGAAATTAGGGTTTTATTCAATATTTTCATTACCAATGCTTCCAACAAATTCATCTTCCTTTCTTTACTTGTTTAACTTTTCATGTCTTTTTTTTCATTTATTGTGTAGTTTGTTTTTTGTAGATGTCTATATATAGTTGATTTTTGATCTGGTAACAGATGCTCACGGTACCTTATGTTAAAATTTCTGTCTGTCTGGCCTGTATGAACTGCTGAACCATTCCCACATACCGGGTGTCAACGAATCTATTATAGACAATAACTTCTAGACTATTAGGTGTATCGAAATGAGATTTGATATAGGTAAATGGTATGTGAAGAGGAACTTTTGTACTTTTTTCTCACTTTCCAGTCAATTTCGGTTTTACCGGAAATGGCTCCAGTTCTAAACTTTCAAATAAAACACCCTGTATATTGTAACATTTTTTGATTTCTGAGACAATTCTGGACGCCTACTTGATTTGTTTAGAGTTCAAACTAGACGAATAGGACAAAAATTTTGAAATAACCAATATATCCTCGTATACTAGCGGCAGATTGATTAATATCTTCTAAATTGCACAAAATTGAAACATTATCGCAAAAAACAAACGTCACTACTAACCTAACCTAAAAAATTTTTCGGAATTTCATTCGCAGCATTCATTTTCGCGGAAAAATATGCGCGGTAATTGAGGATGCGCAAAACTATGCGCTATAAAGTATGTATAGATGTATGGATAACCAATCAAATTGCTCCCATTTTCTCAAATTTTGTTCTCCTGTCTAAACGTACAGTCGTTTAGCTTTGCATACAAATTTAAGTTGTTATACTCGCTAGCCAATACAGGAAGGGGGTTATATTATTCCATGAAAGACCTCAGATATATCGATTTGAAATGTATCACAAAATCATATATTTGTGGTCTGATTTGCTATATAGTCTATGAATGAACGTGGAGCTTAAGACCATCATCATCGTTACATCAAATTGTATGTAAACATGGTGGCTAATAACAACTTAAAGCAAGATGCTAAGGTCACTTTTACGTGCTCGACTATGGTCTCATTAGTGAAGCTTAATCTGCCATCACCACAATAAAAATTAACAGAAGTAACAGAATATTTTAGATCACCAAACAGAAGTGAGTTCCTTCAACTAAGTGATCTTTGTGACCAAAACTCATCGAGAATCTGATGAGTTGTGATCATAAGTACACCTTCTTCTGCGAGGGTTGCTTATGGACTTACGGAGCTTTTGAATCCTATCATAAGAGACAGAAAAATACTTTAAAAAGCTCTGAACTTACAGACGTGTAAGTCCTATTCGAGATCCAAATTAACAACTGACGATCTTGTGGGTGTTGAATCAAGAAAAAAAAATTAACAAAATTTTATGCGTTAGCTGATATACTGACGTGAATTGCAATCTGTCGCATAAATAATGAGTTTTGGTAATAAGAGTCCGATCAATTGAAGTACCTACAAGGTTTCCTAGCCCATCGCTTATAAGGGGCATGCTCCACTGAGATACCAGAGCTAGTGAGAGATATTCATTGCAGACAGTGGCGCATTTGCTTTTTCAGCTGCAGGAACACCCGGAAAAACCTGCAGCACCAGATCATCTGAAGGTTTTGATCTGTCAATGTCCAGCACCAGATCTGTTAGTACCCAGATTCTTTTTGCAAAAGTCCGAGTTGTTCACAGAGAAAACGTTGTTGTCTTCTTACGTCAAAGAATTAGCTTGCAGTGTGGTTCAAATATAAACTGTTCCGACAGAAAGGGCGTCTAGTCCAATGTCCGTAGCTGTTGTCTCACATAATACTTAATTTCCGTCGAGTAAGGAGAAAATTTGTTCAGTTTTGTAGTTCGATATTTGAATTCGTGGGCGTATTTTTGAAGCTTTCGTTTGGTACAATTACTATTGTCTGATAGTACTGTTATTACTCTATATCTGCAGGGCATAACAAATTATCTTTCTTAGTTTTTCAAAACGATTCAACATGTTATCAGACTGAATGAAAACAACACGTGAAAGAACCAATGGGAAAATAAACGCTTTAAACTACCGCACAACATCATTCATGGCACTATTAAAACAATATAAAAGAATTTTAGGCATACAAAAAATTAAAATAATAATAGTAATGACGGTGGCGATCGTATTCTCAGGCGTAGCCTTGTTTGATCGTGAAAACGTTAACAACGTGCTACTTACATGACTAAACATTTTTTTATCATAATTATGTCAAATTAGTACAATAACTGCCAAGTTGGGCGCGACGAAATCGTCTATTAATTCCACCCTGTTAAAATAAACAGGAAACAGTAAGTGGATAATCATTAATGGTCGCTATCGGTCTGCATATCTGTAATTTCAATGCTAGGTAAGTTTGTAAGTAAATGAAGCAATTTTTTTTTGTTTCGAGTGTTTGCTTTACGTCTTCGAAGAGTTTTGTTAATTGGAAAATTATCAGTAGGAATGGGGGTTTCCAGTTGTTTGTGTTATTAATTAGGAAAGAAACAACAGCTTGATAAGATTATTTTTTTAACAAACAGAAAAGCCCTTTTCACATGATTATAACCCGACTATATACTAGAGAAAATGAAGAGTTGGCCACAAAGTCTCACCATTACCACAATCGACAAATGAGATTTCCAAGATTATAAACTATCTCAACCGGTGCTAATTTTCGAGTTTTTGTCGTGGTCTGCAAGTTTTTATGCCTCACCTACAACTGCGGCATACGTATAATTATCAAAGACGATGATGCAATGGACAAAGTCTCCTGGTTGTCCTCAAAGATACTACAAAATTGATATGGTCTTCGAATTTATTCCATTGGTGGCGTGTACCTGAGGCTTCCTTACTATTAGTTAAATCAAATCTTACAGGTAGTAAAATTCCCTTCCTTTTTGTTCTTCTGAATTTCCTTCGCCTCCCTATATAGTTTCAAATGCCCCAGGCAACAATTTCTCTTTTGGTCACAGAGCCAGGTACTTCGTGGTCCTAGTGTAGACCTATCCACAGCCACAAGGGATCCAGTGAACCCTTGTGAGGTCCTTTGCTGATCTCAGGCTCTCTCTGCTATCGATCTCACGTTGTTTTTTTACTAGAACTCTCTCCATCCGGTCAGTAACATTCCTCACATATGGCTGGAAAGCTTTTTCATTGGCAACCTCATTTGGAATAGGTTTGGCAGTGTCTGTTCTGGATCGTATTGCCCGCTAAATATCAGCTTTGCTAAACCTATTCCATTTGAAAGTGTTTTTCAAATGGTGTTTAACAAATGCGTGGGGTTATTTCTCTCAAGTAAAGTTTTGATTACGCTTCTTTTTCGTCATGACTGGTGGTTAGAGTTTCTATTCAGATAGCTATCTATGTGAGTTGGTTTCCTGTACAATTGACCCAATGCCTCATTATCACGTCTGTTCAAAAGAAGGCGATTTTTCTATAGGTTTCGCGATCCATGACTGGAGTTTTTGAGTTAAAAGAGTTGAGATATGCAAGCAATTTGTTTAACATGCTGCAGACAACAATGAGGTTTAATTGCTCTAAGGCACATTGCTCGAAAGTTTGCTATCACAGAACGTAACTGACTGCCCTTGAATGAAGTCAGGCTGTCCTTGAACGGATAGGGCGGCAATTTTTGTTGGGAATAATTCAATGATTAGCTGAATGGTATTTTTGACTGGAACCACTGTATACAATGATACAAGTTGAATCTCACTAGAATATATCCTGCTTCTTCCAATTTTCTTGGGGAACGCTTATACCAGATAGTAAGAGGTAAAAATATCTGATTGATACACTTTCAATACTCTTTTTCACTGATAAGCTACGAAAATATTCAAAATAATCCTAATATTGCAACAAACCGATTAGAAACCAAACGGGGCGGCGTGTGATGTCTATAATGATAAGCCGCAGTGTTGCCGCAATCTTGTGAAATAAAAAGTACTAGAAGACAAACGGAAAAAGTACCAGATTCAATGAAAAAGGTAATCTGTGAATTTTTGATATGTTCATCATTTACCTTCCCTTTCCCTTGCTATAGCTGTAGATTTTTGTTAATTTAAAGCCTCAGTTTGATAATGATGGCAAGTGAGTGACAAATAGTGGACACGTAAGTGACAACTGACATAAAAATGTCAAGGCGAACAGTTTTGTTTGCAAAAGTGACCATGCAAGAAATATTTCCTGTCAAAAATAACACGTATGTAGTGTATATTAAACAGTGACAATTTAATATGGCCAGTTAGTCTGATCTGATAAACAGCATGATGAAAAATTACTGAAACATTCAAAGGCGTACCAAAAGTATTTTGAAGTTCCAAATACTTATACTGGTATGTTTCCGTTGGAACGAGTATAACTGGTAATAATGTGCCCAGATGTGTCGGATGGGTAGATTGCGAGAAAAAAGGTGAAGAGGGAAAATTATTTTTTTTCTTTTATTTCGTCTGAAATTATTCATCATGACTACCGGTCGAATTAAAAAGATTTGTCATTTTGCCCTATCAAGAAACTACAAATTTATAAACTCATTGAAAAATGATATGTAGACCAATACTGGTTTCATAGATATCCGAGAAAAGGAAAATTTCCACTCACATAATTATTTCGCTTCAAGAAGAAATTACAAGAAAAATTATGAAATTATATAATTGTATAAAACAAACTGGGATCAGTTTATAAAAACAAGTTAAAACTGTACTTTACTCATTATACCTATGAACGAAAACCTACCATACTGAAAGTGATTATTTACTAGTTTCACAATTATTTTCTATAACACAATTAGGTAGAAATTTTTATCCTGAGATAATAACTTTTGTTTCTTTGATCTCAGTTGGTTCAATTAAATATTAATCACATTTCACTAGACCACACTATATTTGAATAAGATTTGGAAAAATTACTGTTATCAAGTACGAAAGAAACATTATTGCTCATACTTTTAGTTTCTCTACGTCAAGCTCTAAATAATTGAAAGGGAATATTTTTCAGTAAAAATCAGTTTTTGAGAAAAAACCTTCGCGCTTTCAAAGGTGGAGAGAAGGAAAGCTTTTTTCCATCATTTTTATGTGATTTTTGATAATGGTACACTCAGAATCAATTATGGAGGGAAAAATATATTTATATATGGAAATCCACAATGACACCCCAGTTGAATAATGAGAGATGGTTTGTAGGTATGCTTCAAATACATTTTACAGCAAATTTTTTGATTACTGAATGGAAACGAGTTTATAGAGAGAGAACTTAGAAAATATCTTTGGTTAAATTTTAAAAGTGAAAGTAATTCTTGTAAGTGAAACTTTATTATCAATGCTTTTTCATTAATTATCCATAATGGAAAGGTGTTTCCGATAAAACATTTCTTATCGTTTCTACTTGGAAAGAAATCTATGAATAATCTATGTGTTTCTCAAATTTCCTTGATAATCGTTAATTTTCAATAGATATTTTCGAATGAATGCGCATTTGAAAGGTTCCAAGAAAAAGGGATTCGCCGTAGAGGTTTCCAAATTATATTTCTGTATTTCTCAAGGCAATACTGGAATTGCAATTCAAGTATTTTTATCTGAATGATTCTCATAATTTGATTTCATGAATTCTATAAAATACATCTACTTTCGACAATTGCATAATCTGAGTGGAAAATTGCATATGATTATTTGGAAATTACCACAATGAAAACTAAATAATTTCATTATATTTGTTCTGTCTGAATTCTTCTTCATAATTGTATTTAATTAAGCGTTGAATTTTGAAAAATTGATATAAAACAATAATAACTTTGCAATTGTGATGTCTATAGATATAGGAAGAACAATATCATGTGTATCTATTTCATTAAAAATAGTTTCTATTATATTTTTTTTCCCTTAATGAAATCATGATCTATTTCTGTTTCAGTAAATTACCAAGCTTCTATGAAACATCTGTAAATTGTTTTTTCTCTGAAATTTTCATGGTTGTGGCTTCAAAATGAATTAATTATTAATAACTAGCTACTAGTACTTTTACTTTTCACAAATTTTTTATATGTTGTTTTCTGTGGTACAACTTAATTTTGTTTGAATATATCATACCATTTTTATATGCTATTTTATAAACGACTCAAGATGTTTTGAGTTGAATGATGGCTTATATTGATTGCATGTATCATTCTATACGGACATTTTCAAACTTATATAATTTATTGGAGTTTACCTAACCTAACAATTTTTTTACACATTTCAAACTGTGTTGATTATCCACAGATATGAACCGAAAAAAGAGCTCATCTAGAATAATAACTTACGTTTACTGATATTGAATTATATGAAATCATAAATTAAAATTGGAAACTCCAAAAAATATAATTTCACTGAAACTCTACAGCATGTTACGAATGAAAGGGTGTTTATATAAACTAAAATTATATGAATCACCTTCAATAGGTATGTATCAAACGGTATCATTGTGAAAATATTAAGTTTTACTTTCAATCCGCATTATGTTTTACAGTTCAACCACGACTTGTATAATTTGGCAAAAACAGTATTTTCTTTTTTTGGCAATTTTAAAAAATGGAAGAATAAATGGACCTGAAATTTTTGAATTTGAATAATAAAACTTTTTGATAACTTGATAGTAGAATTCACATCTTAATTATGTTTACTCTTTGGGAAGGAAAAAAATCAATACCTATACGTGAGATATTATGATTTTATAACCCAGTTTCAGAATAATATGTCAAAAAACACAGTCATATTTCCTTAATAAAAAGTTATAAGAATATTCATAAACTGTAGCTTTCGAAAAATGACAGAGGAGTTACCCATGAAAACCGTATACACATAGTTGCAAAACTTCACGGACTAATATCCATAGTGAACATTTTCACACAATAAAAATAATATTGATATCTACGTGATGGATACATATTAAAAAAACACGTGTCTTAGTATTAAAAATAACGGTTAGGTTAGGTGTTGGGATTAAACTACAGTAATATTTGGATGACAACTAAATGCTAATAATATGCAAACGATTAAAAAAAAATTATAAAAATGAATGAAACCAAAATGCACAAAAATGAAAAATAAGTAATGAAAAATGAGAATTGAAACTTTCTATGTTTTTACCACTTTTATTTGTAACAAACGTTACTGCAGTTTTGTCCTATAGGGACATTTTCAAATTTATATATTTAACTAAAACTGGTTGATTACGTTAGCCCAATCAATTTTAGTTTCATTATAATTTCCTACCAAGTAATAATGAGTGCATCCATCAATTCATTAAAAATAAGTGACTATAAGGAAAAATGTTTCAAACAGGACGTTTTGATTGTTAGTTTTCATAATTGTCTTCGAGTAATGATATATTTAATTTCAATCATTCTCAAAACCGTCAAAACTGTAGAGTAAGTTTTCATATTTCAGTTTATTCTTTGGTTATTCAAAATATTTCATCGGGAATAAATTCATATTGGTAATGTTAACATATCTATATTAACATTAATATAAATAAAAATATTAACATTAAAAATATGAATTTACTCCCGATAAAATATCTTGAATAACCAAAGAATAAACTGAAATATGAAAACTTGAGAAAGTAAAAGCTGACTAACACTATCATTCTACGAAATAAAAAACTTTCATTCGATAATTTGCTATCTGATATAAATCGATATAATATACAGACAATATCTACTAGAGCTGAAAGCCTCACGAAAGAAAAACCTTCATTAACAAATAGTACTTAAAATTTCCAAAACTGTGGAGTAAAAATTGCATCAACAAGCCAAAAATTTTCCTAAAATATAATGCCTTTCTAACCATATACTGAAGAATTAACACTTGAGGAAGTTGAGTACAAGCTGAGCAAGAGCATCACTATATGGAATAGAAAAATTGCATCTGATATAAATCGATATAATATACAGACAATATCTACTAGAGCTGAAAGCCTCACAAAGGAAAAACCTTCGTTAACAAATAGTACTTAAAACTTCCAAAACTGTGGAGTAAAAATTATATCAACATGCCAGAAATTTTCCTAAAATAGAATACCTTTCTAACCATAAACTGAAGAATTAAGACTTGAGGAAGTTGAGTACAAGCTGAGCAAGAGCATCACTATATGGAATAGAAAAATTGCATTCGATAATTTGCTATCTGATATAAATCGATATAATATACAAACAATATCAGCTAGAGCTGGAAGCCTTACAAAGGCAAAAAATTCGTTAAGTGATAGTACTCAAAACTAGAATGCCTTAATAACCATAGACTGAAGAATACAGACTTGAGGAGGCTGAGTACAAACTGAGTAAGAGCATCACTATATGGAATAGAGAAATAGCATACATCGATATGATACACAAACAATATCAGCTACAGATGGAGGCTACACAAAGTAAAAAAATTGTAATCTGTCAGTATACGAAAACTTCAAAATTGTGGAGTAAGAAGCATATTACCAAGCGAAGAATTTCCTCACAATGGAATGGTCCAAGTAGAATAAACAGAGAATAAACTGAAATATAAAAGACCTAAGGAAGTAGAAGCTGACTAAGATTATTATTGTATGAAAAAGAAAAACAGAACTCGATAATTTGCCATCTAAATCGATATGATATGCATATAATATCTGCTAGACATGGAGACTAGTATTCAAGCTTAATTTACACTTTCGTATGCCTTCAGAAGAGGATTTGAATCAAACTCAGTACCGTCGCTCTCTATTTTTGGCAGCTTACTCCGCTAGCTGAACATTGATTGTACTATAAAACGATTGATCTATAAAAAACAGTACTCACCAGAACCTCCAGTCTGATGCCCTGCCAGCCCCAAAACCGCAGCAGGCGAATGGGCCCCATTAGCATTCATGCTAGCCGCCAAATTATGAGGCAGAAAAGCCGCCGCTACCGCCGCTTGGGCATTGAAGTAAGCCATACGGCTAGCGGCCATACTCATGTGATGATGGTTGAATCCGTGGTCCGACGGAAAACATGTCGGCGCTTGCAAATGTCTTTGGGGGTACACATTGGGGGTGATTGCAGACACGGCCGCTGTTGGGGATCTGTGGTGACTGTCCCCGAGCCCTAGAAGCTCCTGTATAGCAAACGGCGACCTCTGAGGCATCGTCTGAGGAGGCTTGTTCAGTATGCTAGGCGCCGTAACGTGGATGGTGTTCTCTAAAGTTTCATTGTTCATTTTTCGATGTATGAGGAAGAACAGTTACCGTCGGAAACAGAACTGGCACATTTTCACTTTCGCCGACACTGCGTTAGGGATGATTACCGAAAAAGTCACTGCGTTGGTGGTTTTGGCGCGGTTTTGTTCTTGGGGTTTGTGCGTAGGGAACCTTACATGGCCAAATGTGAGAGTAAACTGACTCGCTCAATTTGGAAAAGCTGTCCTGTAGGTCTCTGTAGATACTCCCTAATATTCCTTTCAAAAGGACCCCTCGTCTTAGGCGTGGCCAGATTTCCACCAATGCCTCTCTAAAAGCGGGTCCTCATTGGCATCGACCGCACCGCGCATTGTCGGCCATATTGATACGGCTCGAAGGACCATTTTGGCGGGTTTGACAGCCACCTAGGCGGAGTTTGCCGAAGAATCGTTCGCTCTTCGTGCGCTCTATCTCTATCAGGAATACGGCTGGGTTTTGTGTGCGTTACACTACAATTACTGTCAAATAGTTTACATGCTTAATTAGTCGCAATGTATTCAATTATCATAATTGGATTCGATTAATTGGCTTTGCTTCGGATCGGGACACGGAATAGTTTTTTAATCGTTTAATTTATGTCGGATTATTTTTGTTTTTCGATTGGGCTGTTGTGGAACGTTAAAAGGCTAGTTATTAATTTCGATACGGGTTTAATTGGGTTTTAATTCGGGTGTATTAGGTCGTTTCGAAGTTCTGAAATCAGATTGAGTGTTATTATAGTATTGTTACTTCATTTGTTGTTATATGTAATAAGTATAATTTTTAACTGTATTAAATAGCTACAGTGTCTAACAATATTTTCCTTACCATGAAATATAAGGTTAAATTGGCTAGTAATAATTAAAAACCATGATTAACTTGTAATAACTCACTTTATTGTGGGATTTAGTCACCTTTATCAGTTTCTTTTTTCACTTCTTTTCATTTTTGCCTCTTGCTTCTTGAGAGCATAAGGAGAAGTTTTGCCTCCAAAAATTCTCCTTATGCTATTATGCTAACTTCATCCAAACCATATTAATTAGTTTTTCATAATCCAATTTTAAATTTATTAAGAAGACAATGTTTTACCACATATTTCGTAATTTTTGTTATCTATTAGACATCATTTGAAAATATTTTTCTCCTCTTCATAAAGTGTGAGTATAAGGGAATTTATGTTGAAGTTGACTTATTCTAAAAACACTAAACTCCATTTATTGTGAAATTTTCGGGATAGTCCCTCATTCCTCTTTTTTCCTTTTCCTCCATTCTGAATTTCTTCTCTTCCTTCTTTCTATTCGAATCGTTTTTCACTTTTTCCTTCAAAGAACCCTTTTCTATTCTCTTAAAATTTGCTCTCGGTTTTTTCCAAACACATTTTTTCATTAAAAATCTCTCTGGACTTATCTAAACCATCCTAATTAGATTTCCAATATTTTATTGTTGATTATCTTTCATCACCACTTCAAACCGCGTTGATTATGATTTTATGATGATCAGTAATAGATAACCAATAGTTTAAACCGTCGAATAGGACTATCTTATAATTAATTGATAGTATGAACTATTGATTATGACTGTCGTCTATAGAAAATCTACAATTTAATCGTTATTTAAAATAATCGACAGTTTAACCGTTTAAAGGTAATTGGCAGTATGAACTTCTAATATGGCTAATCAAGTATTTGAACTGTCATATAATATATGTTCAAAGTCGATCGTTCGAAATACTGACAGCCACGAACGGCATTTAAAACTGTTCATTGGCTACAATCATCTACAGGTAATCAAAAATTTGATAGTTTAAAGATAATCGACATTTTATGGCTGTGTTATAGTTAACTGACAATATGAACTATCGATTATGGCTAATCGGGAGTTTGAACTATTGTCTATAGAATTAAATAACTCTGTATTATTTACGAAAGTTCTGAAGGATCATAGAATGTATGTTTAAAATCGATGGTTCGAACTACTGATAGCCATGAACGGCAGTTAAAACTGTTCATTGGCTACAATCATCTAGAGGTAAGCAACAATTTGATAGTTTAAAGATAATCCACATTTTACATCTGTGTTATAGTTAACTGACAATATGAACTATCGATTATGGCTAATCGGGAGTTCGAACTGTCGTCTTAGAATCAAATAACTCTGTAGTATTTACGAAAGTTCTGAAGGGTCATAGAATGTATGTTTAAAATCGATGGTTCGAAATACTGATAGCCACGAACGGCATTTAAAACTGTTCATTGGCTACAATCAACTAGAGGTAAGCAACAATTTGGTAGTTCGAAGGTAATCGACATTTTACGTCTGTGTTATAGTTAACTGACAATATGAACTATTGATTATGGCTAATCGGGAGTTTGAACTATTGTCTATAGAATTAAATAACTCTGTATTATTTACGAAAGTTCTTAAGGATCAAAGAATGTATGTTTAAAATCGATGGTTCGAACTACTGATAGCCATGAACGGCAGTTAAAACTGTTCATTGGCTACAATCAGTAATCAACAATTTGATAGTTTAAAGGTAACTGACAATATGAA
>WOGN01004232.1:0-14334 GCA_015342105.1 Leptinotarsa texana
ATAGTGAGATGCAGAAGAGAAGGGGACTGCGAGAATCACCCTGAAATGCACCCCTTCTGAAAGTGACCCACCCTGTTTGGACTCTTTCTTGACCAGATGTTATGGTGAAGCGAGTCCGCCAGAGTGGTATCAGTTGTTCAAGGCATCTCACTATTTTGTCGGGTACCGCAAGACATCTGAACAAATCCAAGATGAGCTCATGCGATATTGTATCAAATGCCGTGCGGTAATCGATCCAGGCCATAGAGAGGTTGCGATTATACTGTTTCGAGTCCTGCGTTACACATCTGCCCATGAGCAGGTTCTCTTCACATCCAGCGACCCTCTTCTGCTCATATATCCGTTCGAACACTCGGTCAACTGCGGTGAGTATTCGTGTGAATAATATGCTTGTGAACAACTTATAACCCGAAATTAAGCACGTTATCGGTCTGTATTTCTGAGGAATCGACAAATCTCCGCTTTTGGGGGATAAGAATGTTCCGCCCCTCGACAAACAAATTGAGCTCAGGCTATCGAAGCTCTCGATTGAAAGTTCCGAACTGCGATAGGGCCGGAGTATCTGAGTGGCTGCGGGTTTTTATAGATGTCTTTCCAGAAGGATTTCACCTGAGCACGGGTCGGCGGATTATCCACAACACGTGGAGGCTCTTGGAATAAGCGAGAAAGTTTCTCGCGAAATCTAAGGTTTCTTCTTGCTCGCCTCACTAGTGACTTCTTAGCAGCCACTAGCATTTGTATCATATCAAGGTAGTGCTGTTTCGTGGTCAGCAGCACGCCTTGACATAGAGTGTGATGGATACGTCGTAGTTCGGCGGTTATTCGCCGCATTCCGGGCGTGAAATGTCTGTTGGCCGCCCTGTGAATCATCACACATAGGATACAGGACCCGTCTTGTCTCGCCGACGTGATCTTAGCCTCCATCTTGTGTACACGTCGTTCAATCCTCCGAACCGCAAGGCCGTAATTTCGTCCGTCCGATTCGGAAAGCGATTGGACGACGCTGTACATGGCGGTGCTGATTTGCCAGTCATTTTTGAATTTCAATTATCTTCATGGAAAGGAAACCATCCGATAATATGTGGGAAAAAATATCAATATGATTTGCCATCATTATGTTATCTTTCAGTCCTAAAAAATCATTGGAGCTCCATGAATTTTGAAATCCTCTGATATGTCAAGTAAATTTATTAAATATGTTGACCAGCTGTCGTCCTCCTACGACGAAACTTGTAAGAGATAAGGATCAACGAGGTCTTACCTTTTATCGGGTGATTCCTAGTACGGGTTGGACAATATGCAGAGAAACTCGATCGTCTGACCCTTCATGTCATCTTACGGTCGAATAAGTGAGTGAAACAAATCACTCACGCCAAACCAATCGACTACTGTCTCCGTCACCTATATGAAAAGAAAATAATGAATTATTCACTGAAAAACACTTGTATTGTTTTTCAAAACTTAATTATAACAATTTTGATAGTTCGATCCTTATTGCCTTTTAATGGATGGTCATGGTGTTTATATTCTGTAAGTTCTTTGTCTGCGTTGTCAAGTTCTTATAACAAATATTATAAAAAATAATCTGGATGCACTTAACGTCATTCATTTACATGGTTACTTTATCTTATAATTCCTGTAAATCACAAAGCATCCTTGTTACGTGATCGAGTAAATATTATCACATTCTCGTAACAGATACCAGATGTGTGGAAACGTATATATTTGTATACATAAACAATACGTGACACAACAATATGAACGAGGGATTTATATGTATAGGATAAGAAGTCAAATAACCCTCTCTTATCCTTCACAGAAATGTGTTTAGTAATCATTTCGATTGCTTTTTAACTATACTAAGCGTCGTATTACTTATTTCTACATTTGGTAATAGATAATATCAGTGGCGTGGCAAAGAGGGGCCGGAACTAAAATGTATAAAATAAATAAAAAGAAGTATGTTAATCGGTTTTAATGAAAAAAAAAAGATAATAATCTACATCATTTTTTTTTCAATGAAACCAACATAATTTTTTTCACTTATTTTACTTTCAAATTTTCAGTTACTGATTTTGTTACTCAATTTTTCTCATTCTGTTTAGTTCATTTAGTGCCTCATTATTATAAGGTAATATGTAATCCGCCATTTTGTAGCTGCGGCCATTTTGGATTTATAATGATATAGAATTTATTGAATTGTATTGTCATCAAAATATCATTTTTAAATTAAACAGTGTTATTTAGAATAATAAAAATTATGAAATTATGAAATAACAACAACAAAAATTAATTGGCGACTTGATTAATTCCAGTAGCGCATTTGCCTTTTCACCTGCAGGAAAATCGGAAAAACCTGCAGCACCACATCATCAGAAGATCTTGATCTGACAATATCTTCTCTTTCATAGAGGCTCCAATAACTTCAAGATATTGCCAGAATATTTAGTAACACGACTATCGTCAAACTTAAACCAGTCCGTTTCGTCTTTGACTAAAGTGTAATAATGACCAGATTCAACGCCAGAACCACAGTAAATAATGACTGCATGAAGATTGTAATAGTGGACTGCTATATTGAAGTGTTCATCTATTTCGCACTTTCGTAAGAGTTTGGTGCTTCCGTCAGAGGTTGAGTCATCAGTGTTATTATTAGATTGACTGGTGCTTCAGCTATACTTGAACATGCACTAAAAAGAAAAAAAGTGAGGATTTTTTCAGCAAAAGATCTACAAACACACGGCGAGATAGACTATACGGAATCATTCAATCCAGAGTGGTCAGAAGTATTGCTTCTGCTATTTTCCTGCTCGTGAAGACTACTCATCAAGAATCCGAAACAATCCTCTTGTTGTCCTAACGAGTATCTAGTGGACTTCAAAGACTCCAGGAAATGGGTTGGAGGGAAAGATGATACATTCTTACGAAACTGTAGCTGAATGAACAGGTGTTTGAAATTGGTGTTATAAGTAGGAAACATTCTCGTTCTCGTTCATCATTAAAATCTCGTTCTTGAAATTCTTTTTATGAACAACACTTGTAAAATGCTATTCATGTAGTATATATTTCCTAAATTATATAATCCTATTTTCTTCGCAAGTTTTTCAAGACAATTGTCTACTGATTCGTAAGGAAGAACATGTTCCACAGAATCTGCATCAGAACCATTTCTCAAGCTGCGATTAATTCCTCCCTGTGATGAGGGATCGATTCGGTTCTTGCTCCGTGAAGCTCTTCGGCTGAAAGTGAATGTGTGTGCCTAATATCAGATGATTCAACAGGAAGAGGGGTCAAACTTCAATTACTAAATTTGTCCCAAACAAACTAACAAACGTGGCAAGCTAAATAAAACCGTTTAATCAAAGAGCACTACTTCATTGTATAGGGAAAAACTCTATTGGTGGTGACGCTACTGTAATCAACAAATTTCGATATCAAACGATAAACAGCTGATTGGTACTACTGAATATGAAACATAGGTAGTGTTTAATATTTTAGAGTTTGCTGTATTTCAAGTGATTCAATGATGAATTTATGAGAGTTATTTTTGTATGATTATTATAAACATGAGAAATTGATAAAAATTAAAATAAATTACTTTCGCTAACGGAACGAAACCAAAACGATTTGTAAAAATAGCTCACAGGACTATGTTTTTATTTTACCTGACGACTTAGTTCTATTATATTGTTGAAAGAGGTCGTATTTGGACAATGAAATTCATAACAATATGTTCGTGCGTGTTGAAATGTGTTTTTCCGTGCGAGCTAAGGATAAACGAGATCTCACATTTCAACGTGCGATTCATGCGTTACATTGTTGAGTCGACAATCCTACAGGTGGATAAACCAAAGTTCACATAGCTGTTTATTGGATGAGTAGAACAAACCATTTACGCTCACCAACCAACTATCGTCCTACTACTGTATTAGTGCTTAATACTCGTATACTGTTTTACAGGTTTTGCAGATTTGTAATTCAGACAACTACATTCCTGGTTAATACCGGGTTATATTCCATTTGAACATATAAAGATCTGAATCAAAATTTCATTATCGTTTATTTGAAAATATTTCACGTTTCAAGGGATATTTCGATGTGAGTTTGTGTCGATCTTTTTATTGAATTTTGGTTTGGAGAAACTGAGTTTTAATGGTCGAAATGAATCATTTCATGAACGTTTGTACAGTGACTCTGTTATTGTTTCATAACATCGTAATTTTGTTTTTAGAACGTTCCTACAGTCACTTCATACAACAATATAGTTGCATTCACCTTAACCAATAACTGATTTCATATTATGATACTTTCGAACCCATGGAGAAATATTGTTAGCTGGGATACTTTTTACGAAATAGGTAACTACCAGAAAATACTACTATAAAGGTTCGAGTTTTTGAATTTGAAGACTGGGAGGGCTAGTTCTTGAAGCATTCGAAATCATAATACCTGATTTTTTTTTCAAATTTGATATTTGGAAAGTATCATTTGTGTTTGGACAGTTATGATCTTTTGTATATTCTTTATAATCTAAACAACTCTCTAAAAACGCTTCGGTACATAGGGAGACGTGAAAGTTACTTTAATTCAACTCAAGTCAACCAATTTCCAGGGCCGTAATTCAAAAGGGAATTCACACAATTATAATCAAATATTACCGAAACATCCCGAAATATAAAAGTGAATTTAATTTCTTAGTATGAAGTGAACATCGACGATACAAAAACTACAACAAAAATACAGGTTTATTTAAAAATTCAAAGATGGGGGTGGCCCAAGTCAGGTGACACCCTATATAAAAGTGCCAAATGCCAATAGCAAAATGTGGACAGATTTTCAGTATGTCTGCGACTAAAGAAGATATAGGCAAAAAAATAATTTGGGATTTTATATCTCCAGAACCAAAAGAGCTTTAAAATGCGCAACTTTGCCACAATTTAATCGACACTCTATCTCTTATCGTTTATGAGATCCCCAGGTACAGAAATGAATTTAAATAGCCCTGTATAATAAAAATTTTCAAATAGAAACAGAAAAAATATAAACGAACGCGACGGATTAACAAGTAACTACAGCATTCTTATTCTAGTCTGACATGAATTTCAATTTAGAAGACTGATCATGCGAACTAGAAATGGTATTTCCTAGAATGTGGAGTTTTTATCAGTTACTATAACTTTCTCTCTTACTCTCCTGGAGCTACTGTGATATGCGATTGTTAACATCCGACTGAAATATTCCAATCGATCGATAAATATCCAACAGATGGTCATTCTTTTGGAAAAATTTCTTGCTAGCGCTAATAGTGGAGACTGGCGTTTTTTCAACATATAATAAGGGCGCTTGTCGGTTACGTATCGATAATGACTAGATCGTTGCTCAATACATCTGATAACATTGAAAATCGTCCTCTTGGTGCACGCATTGATTGGATATTTTCTCTTGGTTTCAGATAAGTATCCGTATCTAATCCAATATACTTTAAAGGGTTGGTGGTAAGTCGATGAAGTTCATAACTTGCATAGTGACAAAGAATTTGCCTCCATTGTTGTTAACAATCTACCCCTATATTAGTAGAAACATTATTTGAAACGACGATTCATATACTGTCTATTACCACAGTAAACAGTTTTATTTGATTGATATTTATGATTGATGATGAAATGTATTACAGTTGTGCAAAATAGAAACATTCATAGTATTAGTTTCACCAAAAACTAAAGCCATACAGACGACTATTAGCAACACTGGCAGAGACCTGCCGATTTTTCATTATTTTACTTCATTTGTAACTCCGCCAATTTCACTCCCAAGATGGAGTAGTAGAAAGCCAAAAACTTTCTTTCCCAAAATTAAGATGTAATTTGAAAGCTTTGAAAATTGTCTTTACAGTAAGTCTCCGCAGTAGTCATCGAAATTTAGACTTTCATTAATGATGTGAAAAATAACATCTCTTAATGATTAAGCTAATGCCACATTATTTTCTGCATAGAAAGTGGGTTGATTTTTATCTGTGTCTATCTCGACACCATATGCAGCGATCATTATAAAACACATTTATCTTGTAAGTGTAAATTCGAAATCAACCATGTATCTATAGTCTATCAAACTGGTTTCTCTGATAACTTTCAGAGCTTAACCAGCTGTGATTCGTTAGAACATGGTATGGTTCTGATGTGTATCAGATATGCCTCATAGGTACATTTAGAATACGATAAAATACATCATCACCATTATTGAAACCATTTTTATGGTTTGATTCTAGTTGGCAGTGCGCAATACCTTTTGTTTGTTTTCCAAACTTCTTTTCACCGTCCAGGTGTTAGGTACAACTTGTGTTGTATTTGGTCCATATCTGAATACACCTCGCTCAAAAAGTAAACTGAGGTACCATGAATTTTCCCCAGCTAGCTATTTTGATAGTTTTTTTATATTAAATCTACGAAGTGTACAAAATTAGTACGGAATAATTTTTTTACTCTTCAATTGGTCAACATGACAGCTATATCTTCCCTTAATAATACATTAAGTTTCTGAATTGGGTTTATTCTTATCAAAACAAGCTTATTGGTTTGAGAGTACCAAAGTATGCATTAGATTGATCCCTTTTGAGTAGTAACTATTACTTCTTCTTCAAGTATTGGTGAGAACTTTGATCCTCAGATTTTTTTCCAGGATATTTTGCAAGTTGCCTGAGATCACATTTACTTCTATCTACTGATTCTAGATCCACTCCAAAGTTTGACATCTGTTATTAGAAACAGTTGTCTTGTTATCATATTATTTTCTTCTCAAACTTACCTGACTTTTTTTCAATAAAATCTAGTTTTACGGATCCTGTGTTATGACCTCCACCACGTTATATGGATCGGTCTGTCTGAAAACCTCTTGTTCGTGATAGTACTTTTTGCAGACTTGGCTAATGTTTCTTCTGCTGTCTTCTTACTGTCTTCAAAAAAATTATCTCCATAATGTGTGATTGTTTACCAACTTGTTTACTTTTTCCATTTTTTTAATCATAAACGATACATGCCCTTTTAGTACGCATTCGTGTACATTTCCATATCTAAGATTGTCTTTTGGTGCATTATCCAACATCAATTAGGTATTCGATAAATTAAAATTTCTAAAATAGAATGTAAAATCTGTATTTTCATAAAGTGTTGTATTGAGGAGCAGTCTATTTGAATCTTGAAGAAATCAAAACAATTCTGTGCAGGTACATTATGACGGAGATATATTTTGAGTAAAAAAAAATTAATATTACTTCTCGGCACAACAACAAATAAGATTATTTTTAATGTAATTGAAAACAAAAGCTCCCGACACAGAAGTTCAATTTAGAGGCATACCTTTAATTGATAAAAACAAATAAATATAATCATTATTGCTATGACATTATAAAAATACTTCACATTATAATATTATTGTCCACAATAACAATAATAATGATGAAATTGAAATTTTGTTTTATGGTATTCATGAAGAATGAAGAAAAAAATTGATTATTTTCGCACATATCGTATCTTATTGTTTATTTTTTAACTTTACGAATTTGGAGGCAAATTCTATTCACGCCTTAAGCTTCTTTTAAAATGCTGTTCTATTATTATTGATAATATAGGTGTTAATATTTTAAATGGTTTATGTTTGAATGTTCCTTAGAATGTTATGTTCTAGTGAATGCCAGACTTATAGCCTTTTCAAATATTAAGTTCTCTAGCATATGTCGCAGTAATTGTGTTATGTTTCTTTATCTAAGCTGTTTAGATGACATGCTGGATATGCAAAACCGAGCACTGATATTATGCACATTATTGCTTGATGAAAATCACTTTTATCGTCAATATTATTAGGAAATCTAAAATATTTACCGTCTCTGTTTTTGTAAATTGGAATCTTTCAAAAGTATTTAATGTATAGAAAATGACTTCGTGTATTACTTAGTGGAATATTAAATAAACAAATTTTTCGAATTTTATTCTGAAATAAAAAACCTTAATAAATTATTGGTAACTTTCAAGTATTATTACTTTCGTTTTCAGTCTTGTATAGCGCATGTGACATCACTAGACATTGTAATTTCATCCATTGAACTCAAGTTCAAAACATAGCCATAACTTATTAAAAAATATTGACTTTATTCTTCTCTTTTGTTTATATATCGCTAATAGCGTAGAATCCGAAGAGAGATCGTTCTTATCGCCCCCTATTGAAAAATATTTTTAACGAATTCCATACTTAAGCGAATACATCTCGAATGTATTGCCTATAGATTCTTCTGCCATGTTCAAACTACTGGTTTACCAAATAGATATTATTCAAATTAAAAGTTTAAAACTCAAGAAATATGCCTACGTTGTATTGTCTACTTATTTCTGTTCATGGCCTCCCGGCAAGAAGATACTAACAGGTAAGTAAATATAGGTGATTGCAATCATCTGTTAACAACCAATCCAAATACTGATTCTCGACGTGTGTTTGGCTACCGAATTCAGAATCATCAGGAGATGACTAAAAGGCATGATATAGTATTGCCTGATGCAAACACCCTTTAGTGTATTACATAAGGATGCTTTCCATACGTTCAGCGAATGCAATACGGCAGCTTTAACTAGAACTTAAACTATTATTCAGATATCTACTGCCTTGTAAGATCGCTGTGCACCGCACTGTCCGCGAAACTTGACTGTCTCGGCATGCTCGTGGATAGCGTTTGTATGCGGCAACCGAACTTTGCCGAAACCAGTGGAGAATACCTCAGAAAGCCGGTGGAATATTCTCCGGGATTCCATCGAAGCAGGTGCGAAGACTAGAATAATCGAGGCTGCGCGCAGTCTTGACCACATCTCAGTTGACTACGTCTCTTGACAACGTCTCACGCCGTACAAAGCGGCGGCTGGCGTTATTTTCTTTAGGGCATAATTTACACACTATTTTCGGGAAATGAGACATACCAAAATATTTGTGCGTCATTATTTGACGAAGCCGACATTTTTTATTAAAGAAAAAACACTGAACCAATGTGAATGATACAAAACATCGTATTTTCCTCTGCAAAGGTAGACAGTTAACAGTAAAAATATATATTGTTTTTACCCGAATATTATACTAGCATGCTGGCTGTTTCTAACTCATCTACATCAATAACGTAGTATTGAAGCCACGTATGGATTCAAGCAATAGATTTAATAATTTTGCCTATCAAGGAGCTGAGAAAATATAGGGATACTTATCTTGACGTGTAGGAGGCTAAAATTTCCCTGCGTCTTTTGGTAAGCTATATTGATGAAGCTTCAAGACTATTAAAACTGTATGAAAATGAACATCGAGATTAAATCAGAAATAGACAATTCACTGGATTGAAATTCTCAGAACATATTTTATAATCAGACGGTGAATATCGAGTTGAATGGAATAAGATGAGAATGATTGCCAATAAACTAAGAGCCGAAACCGGTCGTAAAGTTAAATAAACATAGTAGAAACTAGACAAAAGTATTTTCTTTATTCTATATTCAACATGAATTTCTACAAAGTTAACAAGTCATCAATCGAACAAAAAAACTAAGAGATGTAAGTTCCTTGGAAATTGATCATACTTGGCTAGACGTTTTGAAGAATGACATAGATAGTGGCGGAATTGCAACAGAATAATATTAGGGAACACCTTGTACTACGTCAAATGTTTCAGAAGTCAATCAACAACAATGACGTAGTATTTCCACATTTCGAAATTTCTTTGACATCTCTTGATGATGTTAAAAAATGAAGCGAAAGTAGTATGATTAGATTTGTTTTAATTCTGAAGACGGAGGCAGATTTTGGCTTCCAAAACGTAAGTATGTGTATTATTTCCCATTTCATTTTTTGATAGACATAATTATTGAATGCAACTATTATAAATTACTGATAAAATATGGTGAAAAATACTTTGAATTTACGCAGTAACTGATAGGAGTAACTAAAAAGTTTGTCCTCCATTATAATTTTATATTTTTTCATCTTATGGACGGTGAAAATACTCAAAAAAGATTGAAATATTTTCTTTGGATTTAGGTTTATTGGTATTGAATTCACTTGTATCCTTTTCATGTTGCTGGTTTTGAAAAAAAATTGGAGTTTAATTTGAAAATATCATTTATAATCCAAGATTATTGTGCAATTTGCAACAGTACCTATGTGCATACCTGATGATTTGTTTCCAAATCATGTAATATAATTTACATTAATCTCTGTTGAGTAGTTACCTGGTGGTTTTATCGTTGAGGTTAAAAATGTCAGTTCAGTGTATGTCTGAAAACACAATGATATAAAAATCACAAAATCATAAAGGCTGTTACTTTAAGAAGTAAGTACCTTCTTTATTCCGAGTACAGTGTTTTCAGATATAGTTATATACCGAATTGACATTTTAAACCTTATTGATGAAACCAGCAAGTAGGCACTCGACAGGTACATATAATTTTTTATTTTCACATGTGGCAATATTGAAAACTGAAAATTTCATAGAATTTTTTTATAACACATAACAACCTATACAAATTAGTAGACATAATGACTTTTTGAAAATTTGATGAAATATATTTTGAAAAACCTATGAACCTGAATGCCAAAATAAGTAGCACAGGCACTTTGCACCCAACTGTGCAAAATCACTTCAAAATCTTTAACCAATATATTTCAATTCGGTATAACACCTGGGCTGGAATGTTCCGGGCTTAAGAAATAAATCGCTTTTGGTTTTTTTTACTATTGGCCTTGTTCATTAACATAATCTCCATCAAGAGCTACACAATCATTCTAACATTTCATTACCACTTTTGTAGAACGATACATCTCTTGTCTCAAAATAGGTTTTAGTTTCAACAATAACCTTTTCCTCCTAGTAAAATTTCTTACCGGTGAGCATTTTTTTGAAGTCAGCGAACAGTCAGTAGTCGCCAAATCTGGCGAATATGGTGAATGCGAGAGAAATTCTAAGCACATATCATGCAAATGTTTCATCGTTTTCATTGATTTGTGCATTGTCTTGATAAAACAGCTCTTTTTCTTCATATGGGGTCGTTTTTCCGCAATTTCGGCCTTCAAGCGCTCTAATAACGCTTATAATATTCACCGTTGATAGTATTTCCCTTCGCAAGGTAGTCGATGAATATTACATCATGCACATAAAAAAATACTAAGGCCATAACCTTCGCAGCCAATTGTTGTGCTTTCGGGTGCTTTGGACAAAGTTCACTAGTTGCTCTCCACTCAGATGACGATTGTTTTGATTTGGGAGTGAAGTGATGGATCCATGTTTCATCCATTGTCACATATCGACGCAAAAATTCTGATTTGTTATGTTTAAACAGGGCCAAACACGGCTCAGAATCATCAAAACGTTCTTGTTTTTGGTCAACAGTGAGCTCGCGCGGAACCCACTCTCAACAGAGCTTTCTCATAGTAAAATGCTCAGACAATATGAAGCTAACACGTTCTTTTGATATTTTTACGATGTCAGCTAACTCACGTAACTTCACTTTTCGATCATTCAAAACATTTCATTTTTTTTTATGTTTTCTGGTGTTACTGCCCCATTTGGACGTCTGCATCATCGGTGTCTCTACGACCACGTTTGAATTTAGCAAATCAACGTTTAATTGTTTTGATTGGTTTTCGATTTTTCCTGGTCTTGTTTGGTTACAATCTCGAAAAATTTCAACTGCAACTACGGCAGTCATCTTCAGTGGCTTGGTCGAAGTACTCTTTTTGACATATCAATTAATACGTTAACGTATCAACTGATACATCAAGTTGATTCGTCAAGAAGAGTACTTCCACCACATCACTGAAAATAACGGCCGCAGTTGAGATTGAAACGTTTGGAGATTGTAACCAAAGATCACGACAAAACCCGTAAACAACCAAAACATTGACGTCAGCCGTAAAAGCCTAGATTCCTATACAACGTTTAATTGTTTCTGATGGAGCGGAGTCCTTATAACTCTTATCAAGCCATTGCTTTGCTTGAAGGGTATTTTTTCCCATCAAGAATCAGTGAAAAATTTAAGCATGAAATTGTTTCTGATCCATTGTTTTGAAAATAACAAAAGTAGTGTCACTCTTAGTACAATAACTCACAAACTTATGAGTAGAATATCAGAAACTCAAACAGCTTTTTTTAAGGTTAGTACTAACTGAAACAGCGGTGAATATCTGGAAATTATATTCTCAAAAGGTACAATACAAGAGGAGGTATTGAGGAACGCAGCTTGAAGAGAGAATAATAATAGTTACTCGTGAGAGCTTGTTTCAAACCTTTGTATTAGGGAATTTCAAAGTTTTTATATAGACAGAAATACAACTAATATTATATAATTAATGTGCCTTAGGTTTGTAGTACTTCAATAATACAAAGTAGAAAGTAACAGTGTACACAGAGTGTCACTATCAAACAGCAAAACGCCAATCTGGATTTGGGGCAATGATGAACCCATTAGTGACATCGAGACTGGTCTTGGAATGCTGTGAAGAACTGATGACACTATCGGACAAGAACAGATTGACTATGTACTGGTTGCTAGGCGAATCAGGAATCGCAGGCAACGAAAATGCTGATGAGGGTGCCAGCTGTGAGGGTATGGAGCCAGTTTGGAAAGTGGGTCTATGGGAAACATAATATAGGGATCGTCTGAGGAAATAATTACTCGAAATAATTGCAGAGCTATTCACTGGACACTGTTCTTCGAAAGCATACCAGAAGGGAGACTTGGGAGAAATGGAGGGGTCAGGCGGTTCCCAAGTGGTAGAAAAAAAGCATACCGCTTACAAGGTTGACAAAGTTGACAAATTGATTTGATAACGGTTTATTATAAATATTTGCTTTTCAGATGACCAAAGATGTTTCTAGAAATGTATAACATCATTTTGATTGCCGTTCAATTCTTTCTTCCAATGGTACTCTGATTTATTATTTTTTGATGAGCATTTTCTAAAAACATACCGTTCTAAACTAACAAAAGTAATTATTAGTACGCCTATACTGAGATGCATGCTTTGACCAGAACTGGTAAGAATATTGGGTAGTACCGTTCCAACACTTAAGAGGTAACATCTGCAATTAGCTCCAATTGATTTACATCAAAAAGTAGTGTAATAGTGAAACTTAGATGGTAGTAAAGTTGTGTTTAGTAAATGCTGAATTTTTTAATCTTATTGCAGAAAGTGTACAGCCGTCCTTTTCTGCTACTTCTGCTATTAAAAGTTTGTTTTCAGACAAAAAATGAATCAGTTTTGTTCACTTTTTAAGCTTTTTGCATGTATAATTGACTTTACTCGTCTCGTTTAATATCATACAGGCTATATAAGTAGACCGTTTAGGTAAAATGCTGAATTATCATCCTGATGAATAAATACAAGTTTTTTCTTTCCGTACCTATCTGTAAAATAAATAGGCGATTGGAAAATTGGTATTCAGAATTGACAGGTACAATCACGGAATCCAGTTATACTGATACGATCAAAATTTATCTCTCCTGTTACTTCACTGCAATCAAACGGTTGAAACGTTTTCCAGTGCATCAATAAACACGAAAATACTTAACACCATTTTATTACAGGCTTCAATATGCTCTACAAGGTAATTCATATCGTGCGATAGATTTATTGCTCTATATCGGTTCGTTTTACAGAGAGGAAATTTTCATTCGATAACTGGGAAGTTGTAGCATTTTAATAATACAAGATCTCCAAACACCTCTCAAACTTCAATCTTGATCGTCAAACTGACAGTTCGTTTAGAAATATATAGTGTGTACTCCATCAGAAATGTGTATTGGCTAAGAAATTGATATTTTTTAATAACGGAATGAGAGCTCAAATAGCTTTGTACACTAATTTGTGAGCACATTCGTGGAACAGTTTTTTGAATTTTTGGCTTGAATACCATTGGTCGAGGGTTCAAATCAAATTTACGGCAGTTTGTTTTTCAATTTTTTGACCACTCACTATTCAATTTATTCCAAATTGAGTGATATAACAAAAATAAATAATCTCATGAACTCTCATTCTGGATATCCGTCACTAATGAATCTTATTTTCAAATAATACTGTTATAAGTCATAGGAGAAGTTCGAATTATTCACCACGGTAGCCTTCGGCTTACAGTGACAAACTTTATTTTCAGCACTAATGGCCACATTTCTTGTCCTCATAATTCAATGATTAACGCTGATTTAATTGAATTTTGACATTCATTTTTACACTCATGCAATGGTCAATAGTGGATGAAACATTCATATCTCTTTACACAAGCACAGGAATAGAACAAAATGAAAATCACATTTATAT